>JANHFX010025332.1:0-23284 GCA_027560015.1 Chloroceryle amazona
GGTGGGCTGGAAGTGGTGGGATCCTTGGGGAACTGCTTTCTGCTGGGTGCTTATGCCCAGATTCTTCATTCACCCTCCGTGGCTTTGGTAGCATAGTGCCAGTCACTGCTGCAAACCAAATTACTTACATTTGGGGGAACACAAATAAAATGCAGCTAATCAAGATCTTTTCCCTTGTATTTTTTGCAGTCTAACGCAGTCTTTGATGATCCGTCCTTAAAGAGTGGGGCCAGACAAGACTGTGTGTCTGCCAGCCATACACACACCACCCGAACAGTTTTCCAGTCCCCGGGGTGTGACTCAAGCAAAGGAGAAATGCAGGAGAATGACCTTTTTAAGGCTGAGTTTATCCTGATTACGGACTCTGGTGATGAAGATGAAATAACCACTGCCTCAGACAGTGTTCATCAGCCTTCCAACGGTTATGGTCCCATCAGTGCTCAGCTTCTGGCTACATCCCATGTTTCCCCTGGCACCAGGGCAGGGAAATCTCCTGGCAATGGTCAAGTTCCAGGTGCTGTGCTTTCCCACAGCACTGCTGATCCGCAAAAACATCAGGTAACCTGCTCTTTAAACTCTAGAGCTAACCTTTGCTTTCTAAAGCTTTCAGTGCATGGACACTGAGTAAGTTTGTAAAGTAGCTTGGTGAATTTATTCTTTAATTAACATTTTTGTTGGCCATTCCTGTAAGGAATTGTCCCAACCCTTCTGACTTACTGCCCCTCCCTGTGGCTCTGGTGTATAAATGTTCTTTCCTTTAAGTACAGCTTATTGTGACAGCAAGTTAATCAGAAGGTGTTAGATTCCTAACTAGTCTAAATTCACTAAGTCCATTGAAATCAATGGAACCTGTAGATCATTTTAATTATTAGCATCATACTTCACAGGCCTATTTTTTATTTTTCTCAGCACTTGCTGCAGCCCTTTATGCTAGATAAAGAAGTTGTAAAAATCCTATTATTCTGATTGTTAGTTAGCACTGATTTTTTCAGGTTTAAAGAACTAATAAAGATGAAATGTCCATTTATTTGATCTTTATAGGGAGTATTTACTGATTTATTAAAATTTTAAATTGTCACTGGGAGAATCCAAAAAAAGGATCTTTGGAATGTTTCATTTTCAAAATACATCATTTTACTGCATAAAAAGCTAATATCTCCCATATTGGGAAGGGCACTGATAGTTTTCTAGGGTGTGTATGTGGTGGAAAACTCTAGAAAAATAGCAACATCCTTCTCATATGGAATAAGTTTGGACATTTCCTTTGACCTCAACAGGGTTTCCATCAGTTGAAAAAGCAATTCTTCATTAATATTTCAAAAAAATACAAAACAAACAAGCAAACAAACAAACAAAACCAAAAAAGAGTTAAACATGGCTATTCTGTCTCTGAAAATGAAGAGTACTTCCTATCTTCTGTTGAAATACTTGTGCTTCTCAATTTCTCATCAAATTCAGTGTCACTTTTTGACTGAGGACATTGTCAATAAAAATCCACTCTGGTTTGGGATTTAGAGCATTATGAAATATTCATTTATTCTGAGAAGCTCCTATTAATGTCAGTGAGAATTTTATCTGAGGAAGGTGTAAAAGCCTAGTTAAATCTATGCAGAGAAGCAGTCTGTAAAAGAATAATTATCCTAGGGAAACACAAATTAACTTCAATGCTCAGTATGCAGATTCTACTGGCCTTACTTGGGTGGTTTCTTTAAAAGCTATTATAGAAATCAGGTGGATTTTTTCTAAGACTATCAAGAAAGAATCATATGCTGTAGATTTCTTAAGATGTTGATGCCTTAACAAGTAATCAGGGATTTTCCTAGAAAAGTAACAAAAAATATAGATTGCACAGAACAAGTAACTATTTAAATAGTTAAATTTTGCCTAATTTAACTAACTATTCACATGAATGTGAAGAGAGGTAGTATGTAATATGGGTAATGCATATCTCATCATTATTCTGAAGTTACAAGTTTTCAAGACTGTACTTCAGTATATGAATAATTCCAGCTGTCTCTATCGCTTCATGAGAAGATGTTTTTGCTAAGCTACTTTTCATCGATGTTCTGATCCTTCTTCAGTGTTTCCTTAGGCATCACAATTTCTGGCTGTCTAATGAAGTGTCATCAGTTCAGAAGTGAAGGAAAATTACAAAAGTATTAAATAGATACATTATTTTTGTTTATAGATTTCCTTTGTACAAAGGATTCCATACAGAGGCTACCTTGTCAGTTCTTTGATTATAAGGGCAATATCATGTCCCACTTAAGAGCTATTGTATATAATATTATGTTAATTTAAGAGTGCAATTAGACTGTAAGTTTCCTGTCAGAGGTGAGAAAAACAAGGACCAGCATTGGGGAGCATTGTGTCATACAGAGGATCTCTCTAACTGAAACAGAGGACTCCTACAGCTTAATTCATTTCTGACTTTGTTTAAATGAAAGAAAAATAGAAAAACATTGGAAAAAAATGGGATCTTCTCCTGTTTTTTGAGGCATAAAGGTCCTGTCTGATGTTGGAAAATGCCACACTATATTCAAAGTGAAATAAATAATCAGTTATTCTGGTCATATTTATAACTTTTTGGTAAGAGTTTACTGTTTATATGCTGTTTTTTTCTTTAATGTTAGAGAGCATCTAGCCATGCACAAGAGAGTCAGAGTCCTCCTGCCCTTGGGAGTTTACCCTTTGGGATGAGGGGTGTGTGGTGTCCCCTGAATGCCAAGATATGAACTTGGCTTGGAGATACTTCCTGACTCCCTGTGGGGGACCAATAGCCAGAAGGCTTTCTCAGCTAAAGTTACTTGACATTCCTCTGTTCAGTGCCTGTCATCTGTTTTGGCTTTTCTAGACAAACCAGTAAAGAGTCTCCACAAACTCTACCAGGAAGAATGCCCTTTTCTTGTTAGGAGAAACCAAACTATTCTTGAATGGCATCTATATTATTTTGGTCTCAGCTCACAGTCTGATTTATGTATTGTCTCCAGAGATTTTTGTCAACTTTTCCACAGTCTCCGGTACTTATTTTGGTTTTCTGGTTCTCAGGTTGCACACTTGGTAGAGAATTTATTTTATTTTTCACTATCTATAATCAAATTCTACTGAGATCAAAGCATGGCTAACTGGCCCCAGGACAAGGTCTACACTGAGCCATATCATCTCTAAGTCATGACCTTTTCCTTTTGCCAAAGTTTGTCACACTCATTCCCTTTTCCTCTTTGACCAGCACATGTCTCAGGCCATTGCTGGTGTAAGTAACCACATTTTTGTGCCCTTCCAAAACAATGTGATCTCACTAGAAAATACCACTTACCATGTGTCCAGGTCAGCTCTGCCATTTCAGAAATGCTAGTCTCCTGGGCAAGGCTCAGTACTAAGAGTATGACCTCTCTAATATTTCTGGGATTCTATGAGGCATCTAGATCTCTTTCAAGTTCCTTGATCCCTTTGTGCTAAGGTAACCTTGCTGCCTACTTCAATTCTCTTTATAGATTTTTTGGGAAATTCATGGAAATGTTTAAGACCAGGTTGGATGGGGCTTTGAGCAACCTGGTCTAGTGGGAGGTGTCCCTGCCCATGGCAGGGGGTTTGGAACTAGATGATCTTTAAGGTTACTTCCAACTCAAGCCATTCCATGAAATGTGTATCTGAGATGCTCCTGAGAAAGGAGAAAGTCTCACAGTTGAATCGCAAAGAAACACAAATATACTTTGATCACTCACTTCTTCTGCACTAATGCAGTAGAACTACAGAAGTGTTTTAAACCGGTAGAGAAACTGAACGGAACAAAAAAGGTAAAACAAATTCCACTGATTGAGGCAAGTTATTATATCTTGCCCATGGGCACTGGTGAGGCTGCACCTGTAAAATCATGCTCAGTTGGGTGGCCATTCACCCCCAAATTCATAAGAGATGTGAAGAAAGGAATGGGCATCCAACACAAAGCTATACAGGTGTGTAGGACACGTGAGCTGAGGCTGAGGGAGCTGGCTTTGTTGACCCCCACTAGGAGGCAGTCAAGAAAGCATGTAGAAACAGCCCAAAACTATTGAAGAGCAATTACAGAGATGACAGAGCCAGACTCTTCTCTACAGTGGCAGGCAAGGCAGCAATGGCCACAAATCAAAGTGTGGAAGGTCCCATCTGGACATCTGGAGAAGCTTCCTTACTGAGAGGTGGTGCAGCATTACCATAGGCTACAAAGGGGTTGCTGGAGCCACCTCCGTTAGGTGTTTAGAGACTCAATCACAGCTAAACTGACCCTCTGGTGTTGGTGAGAACCCTACTTTGAGCAGGAGGCTGGACTAGATGACTTTGAGCAGTCACCTCCAACCAGCTTTGGTTATAATTCTCTGATCCTGTAAATAAGAGGGTGATCATCTACAGATGTAGTTAACACTGTAATACAATAGCAAAATCTTTTCAGAACACTTGAATAATGACTCAGCACGTAATGGTTCAGTGGTGTTCAAACTGGAAAAAGACTATTGTAAAATGTCTTTGTCATACTTGCAGAAGCATATTTATCATCTGCTACCATGAGTATTTTCCTAGCTGTTTATAAATCTTTCTTCTTAATTTTTAGCTAATTAGAATTTGTTGTATATCTTGCTCTTTTATTATGGAGTTTCATATTTGTTCCTCATTTTCTTTTAATCCATTGTCTTTGTAAGGGAAATTTATCTTTTCTGTTTTGAAATATAGAGATTTCATTACTCAGTTTTGTTATGGCAGTTATTCAACTTCCAGAAGTCATTATTAAATTCAGGAGACTGCTCCAAATTATCAGATGTATTGTCATGCTGCTTTTTAACTTGTTTTAAAAAATTATGTTTCATGACACATGATTTTTCATAATGCTTAAGTAATGGTAAATTAGTCTCAATATCCAGTACTTTTTCTTACATTTAATTAGCAACCTTTTCAAGAAAAGTAATAATTTCTTAATCCAATAGTATGTATGGTACAATGATATCATGGATATTAACTTTTATATTCTAATATTTTCCCTGTGTACATCCATTGGCTTTCCACTTCAAACACGGGTATAAAATAAGGCAAAGCTATTGTGATTGTAAAGGCATTCTGTTAGTTGGTGTTTATTAGTATACATCAAGGCATTGCCTTGGATTTTCTGAAGGCACCTTACAGAGAAAGTGTCTTCAGTTTTCAAGGCTTCCTATTTATATGGTATCAGCACAAAGAGTTCACTTATTTTAAGTTATAAGGGCTAATATGTGCATGTTTAACTCATATTTAACTTTTTAGGTATAGTTTAGCCCTTAAAAGCCTTGTTTTTCTGTCACAGCATCTTCCACCATATGCTCTCACTTGAAAATTACTTTGTTTTTTTTTTGTGATGTATCAATACCATATGACATAATAATAAGTTTAATCATCATAATAATTCCTTTCTCTCATGAGGAAGATATTTGTATTAAAAATACAATTCACAAACTGAGCCACAGGCATGCACAAGTCATGTAGAAAGATGGTATAATTGTCTTATATAGAATTGCAGAGTCTTTTCTGGGTATCAAACAGTAGATAAATAGCTTTTCTTATGTTTTTATCAAGTTTGGAGGGCTTAGAGTCAATTTCCCTGCTTTCAAATTGCTCAGCAAAAGTTAGGTGATAATTTGTAGCTTTTTGGTTTTACAGTTGACCTAGCTCACTATTTCACACTGATATGTTTTATTCATATTGTGTATAACCCAGTTTTTAATTTCAACATTATAATAACTTGGAAGATTTTGAGAGAATTACCTTCTTTAGAAGCATAAAACTGTATAAAATGTTGATAATATACTTGTATGCTTTAATTAGTTTTGACAAATCATAATTAGAATTGACCTAAGGAAAAAAAAGCACTCACGAATGAGCTCATTACTGTTTTATTAATGTATTGTAAAAATGTGGACTCTCATATGCCTGCAACCTGTCAAATGCACTACTCTTGAATGACAAGAAAAGTGAGAACAAAACTGAATGTCTGATTTAAGTAATTCTGAGCAAATTTCTTGTTCTGACGTCACAGCACTGCAGAAGGTATTTACAGAATGAGCAAATGAATACTTGAATCTCATTTACAGAAAGGCTACTTTCCACCTAACTGGTAAAGTAAGATGGGACAATATTGCAATTTTATCACTTTCTATTGCATTTATACAATGTGAATGACATCATACGATTCTGGCACAACTATCTCAAGTTTTACCTAAAGTGAAAAACATAGTAGCCTTGAACTTTGTTTATGTCAACAAAACTGAGGTCTCATAAAAATAAGCACATGATTTGACTGCTTCCCCGAGAGCCTTGTCCATCAGGCTGTATCCCTGAGTTAAGACAGCCCTGTGTTTTTAACCCACAGGGCAGTACTAATGGAAACACTATATGCATGACCACAGGACTGAAAAGTGGGGTGCTTAACAGTTTCACGGGTTCCACCTATATTAACATTTCTGTTTTTCTTTTTTCTCCAGTTAATTTCTACTCTTTCCATCTCTGATCATCTTTCCTCTAAACCACCTGCTGTCCACTTAATTTCTCCAACTAATCAGAAAGTAGCGTGTGGTGCCATGGTTAATCTGAATCAAGCCTCTTCGTTGGAAGACTCCTGTAACAACTGGCAGTCAGCAATTGGGTTTTCTAAGCAAGATTCATCTCTCTACTTTCAGTCTGCTTCTCATAGTTCACCTCTCTCCATGTCTAAAATATTCTCTTCTGCATCAAACAGTTGTTACTCCACTCCTCAAATGCATGATAACCTACAAACACCAAGTCCCTGTAGCCCTGGCTGTGTTTGCAAAATGGGAGACTTCACCACATCCTCTGTTCAGGCAAAGAGCCCAAGTCTTTCCCACAATCCTCCATGCTCAGCTAGAATACAAGGATCTTCAGCCCAGTCTTTATCTCCCAGTTCCTCCAAAAGAGTGAACGCTTTATCTTCTGTCCCTGTACATATAATAACACATTCATTATCTCCCAGCCCTAAACCTTTGTCTCCACCCTCTCTTTATGGCTCCTCTTCGACCATATGTAGTATAAATGATCTTTGTACACAAAAGTCATCTAGAGGAAATTTAGCTAAGTCGGGAGTCAGATCCCCTCTGCCAACCAGACTGACACTATTAACTGCTATTTTGAGATCAGGCTCTTCTCAGCAGAGACCACTTTCTCCTGCTTCTTGTCCCACATTTTCTCCTAGCTCTCTTGGTTCCTCAACACTCACAATAGATCAAAAGTCCAAAACAACTCCTCCAACCCCCAAGAAATCTGTTTCAAGCCCTCCTATAAGGCCAGATTCTCCCAGCAGGGAAGAATACTGGCTTTCAGGATGGGCTCAACATTTGCCTTTACCCTCCAAGCTTCATTCCACCCCTAGGGCAAGGTCCCTTTCTCCTAAAAAGCACCTTCCAAACGGAACGCTTTCTCCAGACACCCAAAGTCCTCTGTCATCCCTCACTGACTCCCACAGAAAATCTATTACTTCTCTAGGTTTACAGTCTACACCTCCTCCTCCTGGTTCCCCAGCACTCTCTTCCCTTGCATATCCTACCTCTCCTTCCCCAGAAGGGCTGCAGTATGCTGTCTCCAGGTCCCGGGCACCTCAGAAGTCTCAGATAGTACACACTTATTCACCCATCTTTACCTGCCGGTCATATCCTTTGCTTTCTTCTACCAGTCTTAGTGGTATATTCTCCTCCACACTAAAAAACCACTCATCTCTGTCCCCAAGTCTTTTGCATTTAGGTTCTAGATCTAAATCAGATTCATCCCAAACATCTGTTCAGGAGATGAGTGCTGCCTCTCCTACCCCTTTAAGTGTCTCAAAGCAGTGGTCTCTCTCACAGCCTCATTCTACTCCACTGGTTCCACAAACTGACATTAATTCCCACCCATCGCAGCTTAATTCTTCATTGGTGTGCATAAATTATAGGTCTAAGTCCTCACCTCCACGACCTGAACAATATTCCACCTCATCAGTGTCAAAGTGCAGATCTTCTGTCTCAGACAAGTCAACAGGCACACTGTCATCAAGATCCAGAGAGCTGACTTCACCACAGTCTTTTTCCCTGCCTCCTGACCATGAAAACATCAAACCCAAGGTACTCTTGGTGCATGCTTATTTTCTAATAGTTCTTTGTCCCTGTAGGAAAAAATTATCTGTGTTGCACAATGCTAGTAAAATAAATAAGCTGTGGAAAAAATGTTTAAAAAATGAACAGTTTTTGTACTGATAATGAAGATAACAAAGACTAAATTTTACCATATCTGTATTATGCAGAAGATGCTCTAGGAAACCTTTAGCATAAAAATAAAATACTTTATTAATGAGTGAGAGGAGATACTATGGAAGATAGATTTGTGTCCAGTATCTCTGATGTACATTTGGTGCACTTGTATTAGAAATACTGAACTGAAAAGTAAAATCACTGAACAGAATTAGTCCTGTTTTCACCCAAACCAGGACATTAGCTCACCTAAAACTCTTGTGTGTCAAAAATAGACCATGAAACATTCTGTACACTCCGTGATAATGTAAATCCACGTGTATTCCCACTGACAGTAATAAAGGTATGGTGATCTTAGGCTCAGGGCTGAGGCAGAAGCAGCTTAACCTGATTGATGTGAACTGGTTGTTCCAGTGATAACTGATTCCCAAGCACTGCCTGTCCTCCCCACTCCCCGGGAGGCTCACCCCAACTGCATGTCTGAGCTGAACCTAAGAAGGGACTTTGGGACCAAGAGTGAGAGATGGAAGACAAAGACAGTGTCCTGCTTCTTCCTGTTCTTTGGTACTTCACTGATCTTAGTGGGACAGAGAATGAGAAAAAAAAAAAATCAATCTTCCTACAACACACCCACCGCTAATATGGAAGTCTCACACTTGATGGATCAACCACACTCTTGCTGTTTATCACCCACCCAAAGGTGGGAGAGCTCCAGCAGAGTGAGAATAAGCAGTGATGGCAATTGCTGGAGGAGGGCTTGGCTATCAGTCACACTTTAAACCTAAAGATAAATCTCAAGAATGGGAAGGGAAAGGAAAAGAAAAGGAAAAGGAGGTCAAGAAGTATGCAGCAGGTAAGTAAAAACAAAGGGAACTGCTATGCAGAAAGGAATTGCAGGTTGCAGAAGACATCAGAGTTGCAGAAGGCTTTCCAACCTCTTTTATCTCATCTCTGCACTCTGTGCTTCCTTTGTGCCTCCTCTTGCTGATATCTGATCTCTGTCCACCACCGAAAGGGTATCAGGGTTTATTGATTTATTTGTTCACCATACAAAGTTACAGCCTGGTCTGACAGATCAGGTTGTGTCAGATGTGTTTGTAACAGCTTGGCCATGGTAGGGGTGACTTGAACTGCTTGGGAAATTTTAATTGAAAATGAGAGCTTTAAATCAGCACAAAGTAGCAATTGTCATGAATAGTTCTTTTAAAGACCAAATAATCCAAGAGGTAGCATTGTGCCAAGCACAGCTGTATAGTGTCACTATACCCTGTCAGTATTACTTAATGAAACAAAAAGAAATAAAATTGTAGAAATTCCAAGAAAAAAAGCCCCTGAGACAAAATTGGAAGGCATGACTGAGCGTACAGATTACAAAGCAGTTGTGGTTTCTGCTAGTCCGTGTAATGAGCATTGTGAGAATTTCCGACCGTAATGAAATCTGCTTGTCACACAGAGCTCTTGACTGGGTTTATATTTGCAGAGGTTATTACACACTTACTGTCTCCCCTACTGTCCCTTTTCCTGCTAATTCTATCAAGTGATATGGTGGCACTTTTGAAACAGCCCTACCACCCTGTGGAGACTGGGAGAGTGTCCACTAGTTTAACTGACCTGAACCATTACTCTGGTGCAATTTTTAATCATGCTGACAAAGTGGGCTCTACTGTGGATGTGGAAGATCTGAAATCTCTAAATCAAATGCTGCTGGTTATTCAGTGCAGAAAGGGTCTCTTGTGGCTTTAAAATGTGAGGCTGAGACTTCATTTACAGTTAATAATAGTGTGCATTTAACAACCCCCTTTCCTCCTGCTCTCATTCGTTTCCGTATCTAGTTTATGGCATAGCTTCATGAACTTTACTGATATGTCAATTGTACCAGGCTCTCTGATGTTACTCCAGCCTCAAATCTCAGTACATTTTTGGAGAAAAAGAACAGATTGAGGAAAACCAACATTAATGCCCTAAGCAGCATTTAAGTCTTTTAAGTACCAATCAGTTCATCTTCAGAAGTAGACAAAAAAGCAGGTTGCTCCATCTGATGACTGTTGATGCATGACAAAATGCTTGCATGCATGAATATGCTACGTGAATACCAAGGGAAAAGCGCAGTATCTAGGAGTACTTGACTTTGGCATGTGTCATTTTGCAACCTAAATGTTAAGACATGTATTAATCCAACACTTATTAAAACAGAATTTTGATATTAGATGTAAGCTTCAGCATTTACATCAAACTGTTTCATTAGCATAGTATCAAAGCAATTATGCAAAAAGGATTCTTTAATGGAGAGGTTTTCTATGCCTATGCATGCACCAGTTCATGCAAATCAAAGAATAACCTATGAACTTCTTTGATTATTTTCATATGTATCTATAAATACGTGCTTTCCAATGCTTTATATATGTTTTCCAATGATTGAAAGCTTTGACTGTGACTTTGCAGACGCTTTAATAATGGCCTCACGGACCTGATATAGCAAAATGAACAGCAGGATGGAGTTGAGACAACTGTTGATTCTACAGGAATAGATTAGAACAAAAACTTCAGGCTGTAGTTTAAAACTCTCTTCAGTGGTTTCATGGGATATAATTTCTACATATTCTTTGTTTTTTTCCTGTTTGAATGTAGCACAGGAATGCATGTAGATTTACCCAAAACAGCGGGGTGTCAAACTAACTGTAACGACATGGAGCTCATCCCTGCTGCAAAACCTACCTCAAAGCAGGGAACATCAATTGCAAGAAGCTCTATGCTTCCATTTTTTGTTGCTGATTTAAAACTTCTGTAGGTATAGCTAGCACACTTTGCAATGTCCTGTGGGTGCCCAAGGTGATCATTTGAGTAAGAGAAGTAGGATGTTTCTCCCAAAACTCCCCAGGCCGATACTTGCCTGAGCTTTGGTGTTGAAGATGGTTTGCTTCTGACTGGACCACAGTGCAGGCCAACACACCTAACTGTCAATGGTTGTTTGAAAATATTACTAGATTCCTATGAAAGATATTATTGAATATATTTTGGCATTAAAGAATAATTTTAAGTAATGTGAACTACTGTGTCAAGAAACATGTACATATAGATAAGAAACTAAATTAAAGACTTTCCACTCAGACTGTGACAATGGCTCGTTGCTCACAGATTCTGCAATATCTGGAAATGACAAAGCACATTAAACCAGTGTAGAAACATTTACACTTTAACAATCTGATATATCTTTGTTTAGTTCATAAACAGTACAACTAACTTCAAAAGTGGTGACAGTATTCTCCTTATATACGATACCTATCTCATTGTGCACAAAGTCCTATAGGCTAGTGAAGACGTTGCATTTTGTTTACATGTTCAATTATATGTTTGTTTGTTTGTTTTTTTTTATTGAAAGGATAGTTTAAAATACAAATTGTTTTAAAAGAATAACTTTTAAGGTCAATCTTGGAATTTTTTGCACCCAAACCCATGCATTTTCTGTGGTTTAGATTGCCAGTTCTGTATCTTCGGTTAGAGTATGAGAGTTCCTACGCTTATTTTGAAATATTCGTTTGGATGGTATTGTTAGTTATTCAGGAGATGAAAAGCTGTGGCATGACTTAAATGATCTATCTACTCATGCAACTAATTCAGCATTTAAGCATCCTAATCAGTCTCATTGAAGCCAATCACAGGAATCCCTCTGATTTAGTGGTCCACAATCACACCACACACCAGCAGTAGTTGAGGTACATATACTGGCAGAAGGAAAACTCACAGTATCTCCTGATACTCATTTAAGGATAGTAGTTAAGAGAAAGTGGTCAAAATTACTTTGGAAGTTATAAGCTTTGTCCTGCTTTGTTCCTAAAAGCAAAAGATGAATTATATAGTCTTTTAAAATCTTAACAGAATGACTAGATCTGCTTTCTTAGGTCATATGTAAACATTGTATTGTTGCAACTTGTCTGCAAGACAATTGGAATTGTCTTTCATTCTGTCATACCTCTCCCCTCTCTTCCCTCTCTCTCCCTTTCCCTCTTCTATCCTGTTTTACTCCTCTTCCTGCTTTCTGGTTTACCCTTTTAGCCGTACAAGATCAAGACAAGCTACAAGGCATTTGCAGCAATCCCTACAAACACATTACTTATGGAACAGAAGGTTAGTGTTTTCTCAGAGACATGGGAATTGTGTTGTATATGAGACCATTCAACTTTATGTACATATTTTGACATTTCTGTGGTGCATATTGCAGAATGTAAACTCTGGGAACTAACTGCTCAGGATTATAAATCCAACCATTTTTCAGTGTCAAACACTTTCCACTGAAGATCAAAGCCTTCACTAATCTGAATTTCTGCAAGTAAATTTACTGTGAAAAAAAAGTGTCCTAAAGGAATTGCCATTTATGGCAGTACCTCAAAATCTGTTTTGTTACTGGAATGTGTCTGAAACACTGTTATCCTGGGATTAACCAATCAGTATAATGACTATTCAATGGCTAGCCTTATACTAGTAAATTTAATATCACAAGACATACAAATTTGACCAGCTGTATTGTTAAACTGTAAGAACGACACTGGCCATATATCTGCCCCTGTTAACTACCATTCTTCCAAACAACTTCTCTTAGCACTTCAACAGTTAGCATGGGCCAGGGGTCTGTTCCTAGTACATAATTTGGGGTAACAATCCTTTTCTGCAGGGTAGAATGATAGATCCAAAGAACAGTCTTTAGTGCATTTACTTACTACCAAAGACACAGCCAACAAAGGGTGGTTATTATTTAAATAATACATCTTCAGAAGTCAATTGAAAATTGAGGTTTTATATAAAAGTTTCAAAATACACTGTCTTTTCTTTTTAATTCCAGATTAGTTTTGCTCAAAAGAACAATCCACTAAATTTAATGAAAATTTCCTATGATGAGCAATTAGCTAAGTGTTTTATATGTTTAAAGGCATGCTTAATCACTCTCACATCCAGCTTACAGTTTTATCAGAAAAATCTTACTCTGCACCTAGTTCAGTAATTTGGCCTCTGATTATTTTCTGTAAGATTAAGCATTCCTAACTATGCATTTAAATATGTATCCACATACACATCTCAGTTGATTTCACTAGGAGGTTGCAGAGCCTGAAGATATTTGAGCGGATGAACTTAACTGTGTAAAAATGTTGAAGATGAAAATTTTGTACTGATTGTGACCTATTAGTTACCAGTTAACTGCTATAAATATTTTTTAAAGGAACATTCCTTTCTTTTCCAAAGTTCTTTTATTTGTGAATGTTTTTTTAATTATTTGCATAAGATCTGATCTTTCCTTAAATCTTGAATGCACTAATGAAGGCGATGTCTGCATTAGCATCCAATGTGGCCCAGTAGAAATAGCTCTGTAGGGGAAAAAAAGCTGATGGAGGGGATCCTACATCCTTACAGAATGTATTTTGGGAGGGTTTTGTTTGGGTAGAGTGCCTATTAGTGTCTGGAAGCATTTGATGGACTCCTGAAGTGCTACTTCAGAGCTGACTTAATCTAGAAGGCATCCAGTCTGTGACTGCACTACTCTGCACACAACTTTGAGAGCACACTCCTAATGTGAACTAGTGGGTTAATGTCAGTGATCTGACTGTACTTCTTCAAAAGAAAGTGCTGATGCTGATGCTGATGCTCTTTGGTGTGTTGACTCACAAGCTGTGAGCTACTTATCCTCAATACATAAGACTAAATTGTACAGTATAATGCCAGTTTATGTTCAAAAAGCAATGACTCCAAAGATATCTGTATTAAGATAGAGGCTGGTTATCCACCACTTTATTAGAAATGCTATCTTTGGTGTATCCTTCAGTAGTGAAAGCACAGTCATGTAAAACTGATAAGAGATCAATTTTCTGCTACAGGGTTTACCTTCAGGGGAAGCTCTTGACTAACTTACTTTGAAAACTGTTTCAGCATGGCCTGACTACATGCTTTCTCTCATCTTGGTAATTATGGACAAGAATCTCCTATTGATCCATACCAGCACCCAACTATATTGCTTCTACATTAGTCCCTCTGTGTTAGCTGACATGCATTTGGAGTATGGCTCTTAAAGAACCATGAAGGAATCACAAGGCTCACACAGGCTCCATTGCACTAAGCCCTAATATCCAAGTATTCTCCTCAAAAATATTGGGAAGGAACTCGTGCCATGTTGTAGCTCAATGACAGTAATTATCTTGCTCCCATTTTGTGGAATGCATTTTATGCACAGGATTAAAAGAGAGAGATTCAAGACAATAAGCTTTTAACTACATAAGTGATGTTTTATTAAGATAATGTTTATGTGGAGAAGTTTTTTGAGTGGTGTTTTCTTTTTATTATTATTTTTAGCAAGAAAGCAGGCATGTAATATCTGCAAGGTACTGATTTTACTGAGCTAAGTGCTTGATTAGGAATACATCATCTGCCTAAAGTACTAAAAAAATTGTTTTTGCGATTTAACTGGAAATGACATATTTTCAGAAGTCAACTTTTTCCACTGTGTGAGTAATTATATTACTTTATTTGAGTGTCATGAGAAATAAGATTAGTTGGAACTGTGATGTGGGTGATCCTAATGACAATTCATATGTGATATTAATTAGATCCCATGACAGAAATCTATCATTGGTATGTTATGTAAGGGACAACGCTTTGCCTACCTCTAAATTGTCTCCTTGTGTCTGTCTTTCTCAATTTTCTCTCTTTTTTTGTGTATGTAGATGCTTTTATTTCAGCCAGTGTTTTTCAGAATCCTCTTATGAAGCCATTAAGCTATCATAATCTTAATGTTTCTTCTAGAACATATTCTTATCCAGTGCTCTTACTCAAAGCAAGTTGTTCAAATCTGTGCTCATTAGCAGAGAAAAAAAGGCTTATTGACTATGTATGTGTATACTTTGGCAATCCCAGAAGTGGCTTAATCACATCAAATCTCATAACTGGCATGCTTTCCAGTTGTTTGAGTTTGTATGAACCTGATGTTCCTCTCATCACTCGTGCTCTGTTCAGAAAAAGTCCAATCCAGGATATCTCTTGGAAGATTGGGGTATAACTTCCTTCACAGAAAGCAGAGCAAAAACTTGTTTTTAAGGGAGTTATCCTCAGGGAGGATATCAGGAAGCAGCAAGAATGGGCTGCTCCCCAGGGAAAGTGAACCAGCACCTGAGGTGACAGCAAGGCTGGCAGGACAGTGTCCTCACCAGCATACCACAGCTTCACAGTGCCTGAGCAAGTAGGAGAGAGATGGTTATAATGAGGTGATGGTAACCATGGTCAGTCAGCAGTGTCACCACAGCCACACAGATTTATTGAGATGAAGCATGTCCACAGACTGATACTGAACTCTTCTGCCCAGCAGATGATAGGATCTGCTGGGTAGAAGAGGAAATTGAACAGGTATAATGTAAGCATAAGGCAAAAGTTTAACAGAAAAAATTAAGTAGCCATTAGAAAAGATTTCTGAAAAAATCTTTATTATCTGATCTGAATCTTTGAATCTGAAATGTCCTCTTTACCACAGAGATTAAAAAAATCAAGATAAGATGCTTTTCTGGCACATCATATAGTAATTCCAGGCTGTTCTGTGGTTTAAATAAAAGGTCAGGTTAGATAGTCATTGTAGTTCCTTCTGGCCTTATTCACGCTGAGTGAGTAAGTCACCCTTATACTGACAATCTCTTACAGATTCTATATAGATGTCACAACAGTCTAATTCAAAATGCCATTCCTAGTTAGATAGTACTTACAAAGTAATGCACCTGTTATTTAGAGATTGCATTTGTCAGATATACATAAAAAGTATCTTTCAATCAAGATAAGTAGTGATGAGGAGTTTGTTTCTGGTAACTACAGGAAACTTCTGTACTTTAATTAGACAGTCTCTTAAACCAGAATCTACTTCATTTTCAGAAATATGTCAAATTAGAAATGTAACATCAGAAGTGTCAGATGCCTTGAAATTGCAAACTAATAAAGTCTTCTCTTAACAATTCAGTGGTCTTTTGTCTACAGCAAGGTCTATGCAGGGGAATTTGCATTTTCTGTATGTGTCCAGATACACACCCTCTCTGCATGCTGATTGAGTTGAACTTTCCTTATCTGGGCATCATTTTGATGGGAAGAAGATCTGGACATACAGACTTGGGGAGGGGGAGAGGCACTTCCCCCACTCTGACCTGTGGTGAAACCAGGATGATGGGGTCTACCGTGAAGCACCCCTGCTTCACAGCCAGGGCTTATCCTACGCTTATCAAGTCTTCTGAAAAGCATTAAGTATAACTGGCTATGGATAGAAAAGATGTAAATGAAAGCACTGTTGACTTATCTGGCTTGTATTTATTGACTAATTACAAGCAGAAAATGACAGTTTCAGTTTTAAATAAATGTAGAAAAATATCATGTGTCGTAAAGAATAAACATTTTATGTTATTGATTTTGTATCTTTAGGGCAATTCTTCACGGTTTCTCTTGTCACGATGCAATTTGACTAACTTCAGGAGGGTCTAAAATGTTTCTGTATGATGTTACACTTCTAGGAAAACTCAGAAGACCTAGTCATTGTATCCAATCACCTACACAACAGGCTGACAGCAGTACAATATATTATTCTTGTGGAGGAAAAAAAGAAAAAAGGAAAACAAAACAAAACAAAAAAGCATTTCTTCCTCATGCAGAAGGAAAAAAGGGATGGGTTTGTGGTTTTGTTTTTTTTTTTTATGAAAAGAAATGCAGCTAAAGAAATATGACAATGATTTGCTACATTGGAAACCCAGCCTTAAGTTCTTGTCTTGGAAGAGCTTTTACCTATTGTATTATCAAACATCCATTGGTATAGAGACTGATTATAGCAAATGCAGATTCAAGTCCCTCCTTGAAATCATATAGTAGGAACTTGGAAACCAATTTTTCACACTCTCAGATGGTAGATCTATCTGGTAGACAATTGGCTGTTATCAAGCATGTCAGGACCTTTCTGGACCTGGAAAGCATTTCTGACAACTTTACTGAGAATATTTTGATAAGCAAAGATTTTAATTTTCCCCAAGTGCTTCTGGTGTGTACTTACTGTGTGAATTTCTTGCACCCAGATTGCATGTTCATGTAAGAATGTTTCTCAAGGCTAGAGTTAAATACCTAGTAGTACGACAGAGAGGAAAAAAATTGTGTGATAGGACCTAGTTCATCTGTAATAATAACCAAAAGAGCTAATATAGGATCAGTCTATGAGCTCCCCCTTCCTTTCGAAGGCCTTGGAGCTTTCAGTATTAATTATTTTATAAGAGGAGATGTAGTGAGGTCTTTTCAGTATCATCTTCCAGCATCTTCAAGGAATGTGAAGTTCCATTTCAAAAAAAGGAAAAATATATTGATGGAAAAAATATGCAAGAGAAATGAAAGGAGAGGAAACTTCCTGACTTTTCCTCAGCCCATGGTTTTCACAATAAAATAAGAAGAAAATTGTGTCAGATTCATGTTACAACATGAATGTTTCCTCATACTATTCATGTAGTTCATTGGTGGATGGAACAATGTTCTATAAATCTTATATGTTGCCAATAATTTTTATTCTTCTAACAAATATTGGATTCTCTATTTGGATCATTTACCAGTATCCTTTCATCTCTGATACAGCTTTAACAACCAAAAAGCTTGGGGCAAAGAGGATGGAAGAGTTGTCGTCATCACTGACATTAATGATGTATATGCATCAAAACCCCAAAGCTGCCCTTTGCAAGATAAAGATCAGTGGTTCAGCAAAGAATTATTTCATCCAAACATTTGCATTCTGTCACAAATTAATTTTGATTCTCTAAATTGTACTCTTCTTTCATCATTTTTATATATAATTAAAAAAATATATTGAATATATTGAATGCCTAAATAGGAATGTTCCACTTTTGATATTGTTACACCATCAGCATAGAAAGTGAAGCTTGAATACTGTTGATAGCACTAGCTGGCAGTACTGTAGATAGCACTTATGCTTTAAGTTAATCATAACATTATTGCATGATAATTATAGCAATGAGTTCTCCACTAATTCATACTCTTTTAATTTCATGTTTTTCTCTATGCAGAAATGTAATGGGATTTTTCCACTTGTGGGGAAAAAAAAAAAAAAAGAGTTGTAGTTTGAAAAGCTAGCAACAGTTGAAACAGAACCTTTTTTAGAGATGCCTAAAATCTTTGTTTCTTCTCTTTCTTTGGAGGATTTGGGCTGTTCAAATAGAAGAAGAAAAAAAAAAAAGATAAAAAAACAGGGAAAGAAATTAGATGGATGACTTTGAAGATGAAAGTTTTCCTTTCTCAAAGGTTCAAAAAAGAAAGAAGGACACTGCAGCTTTCCAGCTTTCCCTAACATGGCTCCTGCATGGTGGCTGTATTTCAGAGGGACTGTGGAGCACATGAACCTTGGTGCTGTGCTTGGGTACCTAATTTCTACTGAAACTGATGGATGTTTGGAACTTAAATTATCTGATCTTGTCTATGAACAGATACTTGTGGATGTGGCTGTAGATCCGCTAGAAAGATCCCTCAGCATCTTCTGGGTAGTTGGTTCTTACCCTTGATTTTGTTCACCCTCTCCTACTTTCATATTGTGTGAATATGAAACAGAGACATATTTTTTCTTAACAAGTACTTTATTATGTTCATTACCCAAATAATTTCTTAGGGGTTTTGAGAAGCTTAGCAACTTCCATATCCATGACTGATTAAAATTTGTTGTTTTTCCTAACTCACATTCATACTTATCATCTCTCTACAACAGGCTGCTTTAGCAGTCCGGGCCACAAAGGGTACTGGAATGACTCTCTACTTAATTTTATCACTTAATTTTATGTTTACCAGGGGGATGTTATCTCAACTGAAGCTGAGCTAGGGACACAGTACTCAAGTGTAGTGCTGAGCATTCCTTAGCTGAGGCCTCCTCTTCTACAGGACTGCTGACCTGAGAATTCATCAGGATAACAGTGATGAGATAGCAAAGATAAGAATGACTATTTGTCTTGTCATTTTCTGTGTTGGGATAAGATTACACTAATTTCTGTATGTTAAAAATAATAATTCTACTTTTTTTTTTTTCTTTTGGACTACAACTACTCTAAGGTCAACAGGTTTGTCTAGACCTGGCGAGAAGAAATGTGTGGGGAAAGGAATTAATCTTCATTTTTTTCTTATTATACTCTGATAGAAGGCATGATGTTCCATAAAGGTGATTCTGTGCAGGATCATTTGTGGGTAGTATTAAAAGTAAATTGTCATTAACTTTTTAGTTCTGCATACATAGATGTGTACTTCTAGTAGCTGGGGAAGGAGATAAAATAATCTACTCAGCAGAATTAACTCAGAAATAATTACTGAAGTATATGGCGGTTGTTTTGTTTTTGTTTTCATTGTTTGTTTGTTTTTTAAAGATTCTTCCATTTTCCTCCCAGCTTCATGTATGAATTCTGTGACTGGTGGCCCTGATACCTCACTGGGATCAATCTGTTCCCAAAGAATCCCATATGCATGAAAAAGTGTTTCAAAGGAATGCGCATTTTTGTTTGTTTGGTTGGTTTTGGTTTTGGTTTGGTTTGGTTTCTCTTAATATGATTTTTCTTTTTTGGCAAATAAATAGAAAAATTAAACTTCATAAAAATGTAATGTGTTAATTAAAAAATCCACAAACTCTGCAGGTTCATCCCCTGTAGTCCAGCTCCATGCAACAGCAGGCTTCCAGAGTAATTTTTAGTTTCAGCATGGAGTCTATTTGAAAGTCACTTCAAAGCAGAAATGGGTGATGGCAGTGAGAGTGTGCCTTGCAGACTCTGGATGAGGATGAAAAGCACTGGACTTTGGCATTTGAGGGTGTTTTGCTAGTTACCTAATAAGTGGAAGGATCAGCAAACTGATTCCCATTGTTCTCAAACCTACTCCAAGAACAGGCATAGGAAAGCGGGAGATATATGAGCTTGTCTTTCATTTTGGAGAGTTTGCACATCTGCTTAGACCTCCTGTGTTTTATTGTGATATCACATATGTTCAGCACGTATTTCTTTCTGACAACTCTGATTTTGGGCTAAAATCCAAAATCATGGGGTACCATCCTCTTTAAGCAGGAGCCATTTTTAAAGAAAATGGCTGCTGGGGGAAAGAAAGAAAAAAAAAAAGAAATGAAAAGAGAAAGCAAGAAAAGAAGAAAAGAAAAGAAAAGAGAAAAAAAGAGAAGAAAAGAAAAGAAAAGAAAAGAAAAGAAAAGAAAAGAAAAGAAAAGAAAAGAGAAGAAAAAAAAGAAAAGAAAAGAAAAGAAAAGAAAAGAAAAGAAAAGAAAAGAAAAGAAAAGAAAAGAAAAGAAAAGAAGAGAAAAGAAAAGAAAAGAAAAGAATAAAGAAAGGCCTCCTCTGTGCTTGGAACCCTGCCTTGTCCACCTCATTGCAGCCAGTGTCTTTCCTCCAGTGATGTGCAGCAGGCAGTCCCCTGACACCTCTGTAGCACATGGCACACATTCACTGCATCACATTCACTTGACAGAGGGGGCAATAGTTGAAGGAGAAAGCAACTTAATCTGGTAGTTTCTGATCTCTAAAGTAGAGACAATTCACCTAGCTCTCTTCCTCTCTGCAACCTACACCCCCTCCTCTAATTCCGATTCAGAAGTTGGTAACCTGAAGAAGCTTACTAGACCTGTAATTCTTTCTTTTTCCATCTCTCCATGGTGAAATGAAAAGTGCCACATCTGGAAACACAGTATTGCAAAAAGTGCATGTTTGCTTGTTTTTTAAAATTTTGATCTCAGTATCACACTGAAATCTTTTGAATCACAGGCATTAGAAGAGCCAACCGAGACTGCTTGTCTTACTGAAGGCACTGCTTTGGATACCCATTCAGAGGTAAGGCTCTTACATCTCTTTCAGACCTCTATTTGATGATGAGAAGCAAAAGTTAACTGAATGATGTATCCTCTTTTTCAGATGTGCTCCCCTGCCCAGCTCAGACAACAAACAGAAGAACTGTGTGCTGTCATTGATCAAGTCCTGCAGGACCCATTGACTATGGTAACCCATCAGAACGTGGGGTTGACTTTTTATCTTCCTTTCCTTTAGCGTCTCGTCATTAATAAGTCTGTTCTCTGTTGAAAATAATTTTCCAGCGCCGATGTGAATCTTCTCCAAGTTTCCTGCAGATGAGCATGGAGCCAGATGTTGGCAAGGTAGGTGAATAAGCCCAAATGTTCTTTCTGGGTAGACATAAACCAAACAAAATCACAACAATAAAAAAGCCTATGACAAGATAAAGCTCCAGTTAAGAGATGTGTCGTCAGTAGAATTGTCTGGTGATTTGAAAGACATGGAAGGACAGAACTGCAGCCCTAGAGTCAGTGCAATCTTTGTTGCAGGATGCTTTCCTCAAGTCAGAATGAGTTGTATTATGAAAGAAAAGCTGTTTATTAAGGTTTCAGAGGCTAGGATACACAATAAAGGAATCCCTCATACCTTGCCTTCTGTGTTGCAGGGTCTCCCAGATAACTTAAAATTTATTTAAGGATGGGTCCTTAATACAGAAGAGTCAATGTTTCTAGCTTCAGAGACTGAAAAAAATATTTCAGAACTTCTTTTTTTTTCCCATTCATTATTGCTTTTTAAATAATATGATAATTAAATGAATATATAGACTTGCTCTTATGTGCTGTTTTCCTTTCAACTGTGGCCCCTCATAGGAAGGGTATGTCTGTTATATCCATTTACCTTGGATAACTCAGCAACAGGTAGTGAGAGGCAGGAATAACTTTCTATACTGGTGTTAATCTTCTGGCTTCACTATCTTCTATTAGTGTACCTTCTGCATTCAGAAAGTTGGATAACCAAAGAAGGAGTGTCCTGTATTCAGTTTGCTACAGATAAATTTAAGTTGGTATTACTAACTATAGTAAAGTGAAAGTGGCAGTAATCCAGCTGGAAACAGGAGGAAAGAGATTTTTGGCAGAGGAGCACAACAAAAAGTTAGTGCATTCAACAGGGCACAGAACAAGCATTCCCGAGTGGGAATATTCAATATATACTTCAAAATATAATTTTCATTTCTGAAATTACTTCTCTCAATCAGCGCACAGAAGTGAATCAGGCTTCACGCAGCTGAAAATGGAAACTGGTTAGTAGCTGCAGAGACTATTATTGAGGAAATATTTTCCAATGCCTACACTGAATCTAAAGTGATTAAAATTCTACTACTAAGTTGGACTTTGAAACTATAGCATCCAAAACCTACTCCCTTGAGCAGCTGAGAATTGAACCTTGACCAAATGCAAGACATCTGTTAGTAGTCACAAAAACAAATAAAGGGGACAAAAAGTGAGTTTAACACGATGGAGTGTAGGGACGAAGCTAAAGATTGTGAGGACATCAGAATGAGAGATCAAAGTGCTTAAACTGAGTATAAAAGAGAGTCATAGACAGGAAGGAAAAATGAGTATGTTATAAGAAATAACTTAGAAGCAGAAAGGATTAGTCAGAGGAAAACAAGTTCTTGAAGATGATAACACAGAAAGATGGTATCTCTGGCTACTTTGTGAGTAAATATAACTTAAAATTCATGGGTCAGCCACACCTGTGGCTGTCTACTAATAAGAATTTTGTTATGGAAGTTCTCAGAAATAATTTAAAGGTTAGCTTGAATAAAGTAGGATCAATGGTTTTGAGCAGTAAAAATTAAATATATTTTCTACAATAAGTATCTCAGGCAATACTTTAATATAGCATTCTCTTCTATATCATCAATCTTTATAGTAAAGCTATTAATAACTTGTCAGAATGATGAAAATACCTGTTAGAGTAATTCTTTGCTCTTAATATAACTATTTATTTTGTGTAAGGTGTCAACAATGCTGCAGAGAGCACCTGGGCGTGAAACAAGATATGTAAGTACTTTTACAATTACTTCATATTTTACATGCAAAAATGTCTCATTTTTCTAATCTTGCTGTCACTGTTTAGGGTCAGGGTGGCCCCTTAGACCTAACAGACGCTCTCTGTTAACCCCCCTCCCTCCCCAAAGGGGAAGAGAAAAGGAATAAGGGAGAG
>JANHFX010025333.1:0-10537 GCA_027560015.1 Chloroceryle amazona
CAGAAAGTGCTGTTAATTAGAAGTACTGAACTGAAAAGTAAAATCACTGAATAGAATTAGTCCTGTTTTCACCCAAATCAGGACACAGCTCTTGAAGAATACAGAAGAATCCTGAATCCAGTTCAACTCCAAAGGTGTCACTGACAATTCTGTGCAAAACTGAAAAGGAGTTCAAGTTTTTGCACATAGTATCATGCCAGGCAGGACTGTTATTTCACGCACTTGGAAGTGCACAAGGTGAATGAAAGTAACATCTTCTGCACTGATATATAAACAGAATTAATTACCTCCAAAAAATATCCCAAATAATATAAACTTACATACTGTAAAGTGAACTATAATTTAATAGGCTCATTTATCTTGCACTAAGTAAGCTGTTACTTTTAGTAACAACGTTTAATTTCTTCTAAGAGTGACATGAAAATGAGGATTTTGTTGCAGCACTTCAAGCTTCCTGATTACTTATAAGCAGAATGTATCACTGTAAAACTATGATTTTCACCCATGGCAAAAAATTGAAAAAAAAAAAAGCATAAGATAAATTTGGGGAATCTGAGCTTTAATTCTTTTTAAAATCCTTTATTTTCTTTAAAGAATAATAAACAATATTGTTTTGTATGAAATTGCAAAACAATCAGTTTGTAACACTGGAATCTTTAAAATTTTTGTAAATAGTAAATACCCTTAAAAGCATCAAAACTATTGGAAGTGTTCAGAAAGGCAGAAATTTTACATAGCACTAATTTCCTTTGTATTCACTATCAAAACAGTGGAAATGAAACTATTTGAAAATGTTGCCACAATATAAGAAATATTAAGGTGTTTACAAAGAATGTTTTCATTTAGATTAACCTTGTTTTTAATGTTACTATTTCAAGAAACATCTGCATTTTAATGCAAACAGAATCAATGTATGAGTGTATTTAGACTCTCTTTGCCATTAATTTTTATTTCAGATTTTATTCTTTGAATGATTCTTTTGTCTTGCATGTGAAGTGGAAATTTAGATATATTTTTCTGTTCAAAAGTTTCTTTAAGTTCCATTCCCCTCTACTAAGAAAATAAATCAGTAGTAAAGGAGATATTTGACTTGAGTTGTTTAAATTTGGGTTTGACAAAGTCATGGAAAACACTGTCAGGAAAACAGCAAGAGAAATTATTAAATGTGTGTACTTGTGTGATTTTTTTATGTATATATGTACACATGCATGCATGAATGCAAGTATATATATCTTATTATAAGTATTTGCATTCATGCATGTAATTATTTCCCATTTATCATTTCTAAAGCTCTTCAAGATAGATGAAGAAGATGTAATACAGTTTCACATAATCCTACTGGAAGAAAATTACTAAAACTTTTTGACTTTTGTCATTTAGTCACAATAGGGATTTTTAATACAGAATCATTCAGAATAATGGGAGAAATAAGGATACAAAAGTGGCCTGAGAGACGCCAAAGAAAATAAACTAATTAAAAATTCTGCAAATAAATTAAAGTAATTATTATGCAAATTCATTACTCTTTTGTAACTTGTTCACAGATTTTTTGTCATCTGGATCTAATCTTGATAGAACAAGAGGAAATGTCCTCAAGATGTGCTAGAGAAGGCTTAGGTTGGATATTAAGAAAAAAAAAAATCTTCATTAAAAGAGGTTATCAACCACTGGAACAGGCTGCCTAGAGAAGTGATTGAATCATCGTCCCTGGAAAAGTTTAATTGTCATGCAGATACGGTGCATAGGGACATGGTTTAGCAGTGGACTTGGTAGAATTACATGAATGGTTGGACTCTGACCTTGATGGTCTTTTCCAACCTAAACAATTCTATGATCTTAAAACATATTTTTTTTCCTTTGTTGTTGTTTTTTTGTTGTTGTTGGTTGTTTGCTTTTTGTTTGGTTCATTGTTTTTGTTTTGGTTTTGGTTGCTTGTGTTGTTTTTCTATGGGAAAGGTGTTGTTTGTTTGCTTTGGTGTTGTTTTTAATTATCTTTTATCATTATCTGCAACAATGGCTTGTGCATTAGGTACTTACTACACTTTAAATTCCGCTCACATCTATTGCAATTCTAAGCACATAAGTCTGACGATTCTGCCACTGGGAAGTGTTTAGTTTCATTTTAAAAAGAATCAATTAGTTGAACCTTGTACTAAAGCAGAACTTCTGTCAGATCCTCTGACTTGGAGGAATTGGACTGCAAATTGCCTTCCAGCTTTTTATATGACACCTTGACTGCACTTGTTCTATCATCTCTTACTAATAATCAACTCAGTTTATACTTAGTGTAAGTAGTGGAATTTATACTTTTATCATACCTGGCAGCATGCAGGACAGCTACTGCATCAATTTTTTTTGAGAACATAAATTTTTTAAAGGTTTTGAGGAGCCCTTTAAGATCTCATGTGATTCTTGAGTCTTTATTATAGATTTATCAATAATGGCACTTCTCTTCCTTGAAAGACACTTAGAACACACACAATCTATCATAAAATCATAGAATCATAGAATGGTACGTGTTGGAAGGGACTTCTGGAAATCATCTAGTCCAACACCCCCCCGCCAGAGCAGGATCATGTAGGGCAGGCCACACAGGAACATATCAAAGTGGGTTTTCAAAGTGTCTAGAGAAGGAAACTCTGCAACTTCCCTGGGCAGCCTGTTCTAGTTCTCTGTCACCCTCACAGTACAGAAGTTTTCCTCATGTTGAGGTGGAACTTTCATCTCTTCTTCCCCCACACCACTACTTTGCAACATTCTGATGCCTTACCATCCAGCTGTGCTGTGGTCATACAACCTATGTGGTGCAACCTTTTATTTACTGGTATTACTTAAGTTTCCATCATACTTTTCTAGTTCTTCTAACATGCAGCTTAAAATACTATCTGAGACACCATCTGCTCACATTACTTTTGTGACCAAATCCCACTATGTAGTCTTGCTTCCTTATAAACTCCATTTTAAACAAAGAAGCCAATAAAAACCTGTCTTCAGGAAAGAGTTCACAGACTTTATAGTCTAATAGCCAGCTTTCTTTTTCATTCACTTTCATTTGCAGTGATTATTAAAAACAGCAACTCAAGCTGTTTGATACACTTAACACTGAATTTGAAGAACAAAAAGACACCAACAAAAGCAAAGAAAGCACAAACTTTGTGTGTTCTGACTCTACTCTGTCTCTCACAGGACCTTTTGTATTTTATGTCCAAGTTTGTTTCTTGATTGTCTTTATATTAATGTCCTGTACAGTGAGAACACAATACCAGCACTTTACCATGAATTCTGGGAATGCTTACCTATACTATGGGCTTTGGAAACACAATGTTCTTCTAGGTAGACCTTCCTGAGCTTTTTTGGAAGGGAAGAGTCAGGACAAGTAGTGTTAACATTTTTTTTACCGCATTTATAATTCTGTATTTACATATTAGGTTATCTGCTGTTTGAGTTTCTTAATTTTCATTTCTAAATAAAGTAAAATATTAATAACTGACAACAGTACTAGAACTGGCCACATTTGGATGATTTCTGTCTCCCAGATAGAATGACAGTGAGTAGGGAAATCACAGCAATATATTATTTTGTAATACTCTTATCCTCACTATTTCTACCATAGCAGGTAGAATTATGATGACACCCATCAAGAATTATGGACTTAAAGATACATATGTATCAAGTATAAATTACACCTCTTCTCACTAGTTAGGTAGAAGACTGCACAGTCGGTATGGCAAAGCTATTAGAAACTTGAAGGGATGTATGGTACTCCAAATATTCCTACAGACATGGTGACATCATCAATTGTTACCTGTTTATTGTGGCTCAATTTAAGTGACCCAGCATCTAATATTCAGCAAAGTTAAGGTTAGTTGTACTTTATAGAGTGATATCCCCTGCTGAAATGCTTCTCCAACAGTAGACATCTATAACTTCCTTATACAGCCAGTGGGAGTCAAAGACAACAATAAATGATTTTGCTATTAACTATTCTTTGTTTTACATCTCTTCTAATCTTGTGGAAGGAGACTCTAAAATGAAAAAAAGAAAAAAAAAAGAACTGATTGTTTTGAAGTTGGGCTTCAGCATACTATGTCTAGAATTTAAGGAGAAAAAGCTTCATTCATGGTCCCTCCTCCCTCTTCAAAGTGATATGAAAAACAACTTTATATAGCTTACCTATTTCAGCTTTACTGAACTGTAACAGACTTAACAGAGGGATGGGGCTTTATTATCTCTGAACAGAGACAACTATTTGGCTATCTCAAAGAGTAAGATGGGGTTTTGAGAGAGATGGGATTGTTCAGCCTGAAGAAGACCCTGGGAAGACATTATTGTGTCCTTTCAATATTTAAAGAGGTCTTATAAGAAAGATGGGGACAAATTTTTAATAGGGCCAGTAGTGACTGGACAATGAGTAATTCTTTTAAACTAAAAAAGGGAAGATTAAAACTAGATGTAAGGTAGAATTTTTTTATTATGAGGGTGGTGAAACTCAGGAAATGTTTACACAGAAAGGTGGTAGATGCCCGATCCCTGGAAACATTCAAGGGCAGCTTGGAGGGGACCCTGAGCAACCTGGTCTAGTTGAAGATGTCCCTACTCATTGTAGGGGGGTTAGACTAGATGACCTATAAAAAGTCCTAACCATTCTATGATTCTATGAAAAGACAGTACTGTCTTGAAAGACAGTATGAACAAAATGTGTAGCTTGTTATTAAAACATTTTGCTATTAAATTAATTTTATAATTTTCATAATTCTATGATTCTGTAATTCTAGGAGTAATAACTGGTTGAAATTTATGAGCTCCTGAGTCATACAGAGGCTACCTGGATCTTTCCAGTGAGGAGAAACTCTCAACTGTCTTGTATCCAAGGCTGTCAAAAAGCCTGAGGACATGATGGGATTTCACACTACATCTTTGACTTGGGGTGGGGAGAGATCTATTCATCCTGGACAGAAGACAGGTAATAGATTACCTGTTTTAGCTATGCCTGGCTTGAAGAGAAGGGATGCGTTCTTTATTTGCCCATATTAGAAGGTTGGGGAGAAACAGGGATTGAATCTGAAACCTCCTACACACAACCAATGTACAGCATGATTCAGGCATGTTATCACTTCATATGACTTATGGTTTGTTTCCTGCCTGACATCTGCCTGATGTCTATGTTCAGTCAGCATAGACAGGTATAGAGAAAGGCATGGGTAATAGAATTTAGCTATGATGCTATCTTCAAGTTACATGGAACAAGATAACAGAAAAAAAGGAGTAGAGGTTAAGAAACCATGTTCCTCCTGTTTGGAGCTTCCAGCATCTTTTCCTCCTCACCCTGCTCTGTTCAGATTAGACTCACTCTGCAATTCTGAAAAAAAAAATCTGCACAGAATGACTAAGATGTAATATCAAAATATATATCCGATGTATACTATACAAAATATATTTTAAATTATTCTATTCTATGCAATAAAATAAGATCAGAAGAATGCAAGTATGATATGAGTCAGTTACAGACAGAGCATGTCACAGATTGCTGACTTGCAGGGTGAAGATACTGTCACACTGACTAGCATGAACTTCCTTCAAGTTATTTTGAGTTCAGGGACCATTCATTATTTCAGATGTGGGGTTCATGAAGATTCTTCTGCCCCTCACTTTTCTCCTGTTATATCAGGAATATATGTTATATACGGAATGTATATCTTTAAATCATAAAATGTTTTTATCACTGGTTCCAACCAACATGTTTAGTATTTCTCATAACGCACAGACAAACAAACCCAGAAACTCAGCTTCTGTTACTTCCATTCTACATTTGTACTGACGTACTCAGAAAACATACAAATGCAGCAAGTATGTATATAAGAAATAATTAAATGGCAGAACCCTAGCCGGATTTCAGTCCCAAGGGCTTGCTCCATTGCCTGAAAATATTTTAGTCCACTCCAAACAAGAACTACTGTGCTAGTCCCCCTGGAATGTAGCATTATTACTTACCTGGCAGGTGTGAAGTGCTGCATGCTAAACGGATTATCTCTCCCTCCTTCTCTCCACCTCCCACTTTGTTCGGGCAAAGCAGAAAAGGAGAGGGAGGAGGTAATCCTCTTCAAATGGAGCGTTTATTTCCTTAGATGCAGGCATGAAGTGCTGCTTACCAGGGGAGTTAGCAAGGGAGAGTCTGCTTATACAAGTGTTAAACTTCATTGTAAACAAACTAAAGCTTCTTAGTAATCTGAGCACTTCTTTCTTGAAAAGTTCAAGACTTTTTGCTGACCTTTAAAATAGTTAGAATTCCTGATATTCAGCCCACATCCTTATTAATTGATTATTGGTATTGGAACTTCTGGGATAATAGATACAACCAGTTACAGTGGTTGTAAAGGAAAGTTTTGAGGTTTTATTTCTTGGGGTTTTTTTTGTTATGGTTGGCTGGTGTTTTTTTGTTGTTGTTGTTTTTAATTTTTTATTTCACTTTTTTTTTTGGTTGGTTGGGTTGGGTTTTTTAAACTTTCAGATTTATATCTGTCAAAATGTCTGTCTAACTGTTGGTAGAGATTTTCTCATTTCAAGAGCATCAATTCTTTTTGTTTCCCAGAAAACTGCCTTGTGAGTAATTCTCCACATTGTGTTAGTGAGAGTATGTCTATCTGTTATTAAGTCAATTTATTTAAAATAACTAGAAGACATTGTACAGAAGGAAAAATATGATATAGTTGCCATCACAGAAACAGTGGGATGACTTGCACAACAGAAGTGCTGCATTGGATGGCTACAAACACAGAAGGAGTAGACCAGGAAGGAGAGGCAGTGGGGTAGCCCTGCATGTTAGGGGTGTCTCAATTATCTTGAGACATTGTCATTGCCTTTGAGTTTTGAGCCCCTCACTCCAAGAAAGACATTTTGATGCTGGCAACGAAGCTAGTGCAGGGTCTAGAGAATAAGTATTAAACATCAATGAGTTATCAACATTATTCTCATAATAAATCCAAAACACAGCACTGAATCAGCTACTAGAAAGATAATTAACTCTATCCCAGCCAAAACCAGGACAGTAGTTACTAAATCATACATTCAGACAGGCTTCATCAAATTCAGGGCATGCACTAGCCACTAAAATTTTGTGGCATTCATGACTGTTTAGAAAATGACAGAATCTCCCAACTTGTTTTCTACAGCATATCGAAAGTTTTGACTTATTTAATTTAAAACAGAAAAGAAACAAAAGAGAGAATGAGCCAGGAAATAAATACTGAAGTCTACATCTGTCAACAGATGGGCTCTTCTAGTAGAGGTTAACTCTTACAGCTGTTTTTCACTCTTGCTTTAGGTGAGTTTAAATAATACATAGCTACCCTTTTTTTTGGCAGCAGCTTCTTTAGCAGTTTATTACCCCCAACCCAGATGCAGCTGGTTGCTACAGATCTGCTGGAGGGGTTTCTCCTATGGTGAACCCCTCCTTCATTTCAGTCAAAATCAGCTGGGTCAGTCTCGGGCCACCGCAGTCTGTATCATCCTAAATCAGCCTCACTTGTATCCCTACTCTGGATCCCACCATGCAGTCCTCTGCATTCTGGTAACAGCACTGGTTCTAGTCTGCACTTATTCCAAACTAGTTTGGTTTGACAAAACTTAAAAATGCAGGAAAATAGTATCACACAAGGGTGACTACCAACACACAGGACAGAGAAAACCCAGTGTGGCTACAGGGCAAAAGACAGAAATGGACCCTTGTGGCTTCTAATTTATATTGGTCTACTTTTATATTTGACTTAAACCCATTTTGTTGAAATGTAGCAATAAGCAGAATCTTCATAGAATGGCTTGAGTTGGGAGGGACATTAAAAATCATTTAGTTCCAAGAGATTAGCAGTTAAGCAAGTTCTTGCAGGACACATTGGCTGTAGACATGTAACTTCTGCAAACCTGTCCTCTTCCTTGGAGCAGGCAGAATAAAAATTATGATAATATCAAAGGTTGTGGCTTGCAATTATAATACATGCACCTATAAATGGGGAATATAGTGAAAAAATATTGGTACAAGTAAGTAAGAAAGTATTCTAATAAAAACTTCCTTGAAGCAGAGGTTGAAACTTTTGTGGAAGCAGCTTTGAGGAACGTAACTCTGGTTGTTTCTTTGTAGTTTCATACAATTTCAATGTGTCCTGAAATTTCCTACAAATTATTCAATATATCTACATGTTCTCATGCAAAGTGAGCTGCAGGAACAGGTTTGCCAATTAGGAAATTATTACAGAGACTGATATATACGTAACTTAAACTTCATTACAGAAATCTTTAACGACAAGGTCCCAACATAGCTACTCCTATTTTTAACTATAATTCAGATGTATATTGCATTTATATATAAATGCAAATATAACAGCAGATTTTTTCCGAAGTAAGAAGAGACAAAGAAAAAGAAAAGTGCCACACAGATAATATTTCTTTGTACTTATGACAGTTGGCAACATAAATGCTTGGTTAGACTGACATTGATTAAATCACTCTCTTGTGCAGAACCTCTGGTATTTTGTTCTTTCTGTATGTCTCAACTATGTGAAAATTTTTGTGTGACTTGCTTCTATTATTCTTTCTTTGAGATACTTTCTAATTTATTTGCAGCAATACCAGCTTTTCAGGATTCATGTAGAGGTTCAGTAACTACGCTCGTCTTTATTTTCAGCCATTGATGATGTGCTACAGCAAAGAATTGAGGATAAATAGTGTGCCTGGTATTGAAGTGCCTAAAACACCCACTTTGTTCGAGGAATGTTGTTACACACTTTCAGTGTAGTCTTTTATTCAATATTGGAAAAAAAAAACCCCTCCAAGGTAGTTTAGTGTTTGCACCTATTTTTTTAATACAATACACAATGCTGTTGAGGAAAATATTTATCCAAAGTGTGCCTCTTTGAAGAACCAGAACATTCAAGAAGCTAGCACAGTTGATGCAAAAATGGGTTAGGATATATGCAATCACACTCCTAATGTGAATACAGAGCTAGATTTTCTGTACAAGGCATTAAAATCTGTATTTTGCTGAGTCATAGGATCTGCTTAAATGACAAGGTGATGAGAGGATACTGTCTGAATTCTGATATTATTATTATTATTATTCAGAGGGCTAGATATTGTACTTGTGAATAACTGAGTAAATGAGCTAAGGCTCATTATGCTTTCAGTAGATACTTTTTGAATTCTGATATTTCATTAGTGTATTATTTACTATTTTTTCACTTACTATTTTCTTGCTAATAAATTTGTCAGGCAGTAAAGGAACAGAAATGCCATAAGTTCAGTTGAACTGAACAGCCAATGTAAACAATCTGCCATCTCTGTGTAACACATCCAGAGCATTCAGAAAATGCTTATGAATTCTAAATATGTTCATAGCTGATCTGTATGCCTCATGAATGTTTCTTAAATTATTGAAAAAACAATATTTGTCAAATTTCTCTTTGATGAATATTATTCAGTTTGTATTTGTTTCTTCTTCAGATTGTAATTTTTTTCTTGCCTGGCATGAGAAAAGGAAATCCCAATAGGATGTGAAAGAAATAATTGAGGATGAAAGACGGTCTTGTTATATAACTGTATTTAACAACAGTTTTGGTAGGTCATTTGGTATTCATTTGCAGGCAACAGGTAATGTCTTTATGGAGGAAAATAACTTTTATTTGGTTTACCAGGTACATTCTAAAAAGCAGAGTGACTTACACTGGTGCTGCACACGTTTTAGTGACTAGTAGCACACAAGATTTTTTAAGAAATCTGGTATAGCTATCAGATTGCCTCTGTGTGGTTTGCCGTGAGCTCATTAACTTCTGATTAAGCTGTCTTCTGTGCTTTTATGACAGAAAAAATTGCCTTAGATAGCAACAAGATAATCAATCTCTGAGCCTTTCTAATGAGATCACCAACCCAACTTTAGTACTCTGGACACTATTACTCCTCTTTTCCAATCAGTTTCCAGTACTGTGGGATCCACCTTAGTTTGCAGAAGATTCTGGTAAAGGAAAGATCTAGGCGTGATTGACTGTATGGTGAGGTTAGTATATGCAATGGGAAATGTGTGTGAAATGGGATGATGAGAATGCAAATATCTGAAGAGGGTTTTTTTTTGCTCCTTTCTACCTATTTTCCTGCCTTATTTGTACCCTTTATCTGTTGAAAAAGAAAATAACCTTAATTTATTATCAGAATGAAGATGGTTTCCTTCTGTTCAATTTAAAAGACTAGCTAGTAATTTGTTTGTGTAGGTCTACTGCAAAGACAGGCTGATAGATTTTTATTTTTTTTTTCACCAAAAATATATTAAAAACCCAAATATTCTACAGTATTTTTCAGATTTCCACAAGAAAAAAAAAAAGTGTTTTATCAGATCAGTGTGTTTGGCTTAATTTCTCACCACTTGTGTTGCAATTCGGGCGTAGCAATCTGGCACCGAAAGCGCACGGCTGCCGCCAAATAGCCGCGCGGTCCAAAAACCACCTGACACCAGCGTGGTGGGTGGCAAAATGGCGTTTATTGGTGAGCGACACAG
>JANHFX010025335.1:0-17670 GCA_027560015.1 Chloroceryle amazona
TCCAGCACCTGCTGGGTCAACAGCAAGATGTACTGGTGTGAGCTGAATGAATTCTAATAGACTGACAAGTATTACTGTCCGCACCGCACGCAGTGCGAGTTGTGGGAGAAGAGCTGGGCTCCTGGTGAAACACCTGCAAAATGGCAGGCGGGAGAGAATGTAAGAAGGTGCGCCCCCCGGGTTGTTGCCTGCTGGCTGCCCATCAAGGATCCTGATAGGACAACAGCTCGAAGGAAGAGCTATTTCTCACGATAATCTCTCTACATTGCCCCTGATACTACCGTGTTTTGTCAGTATATGGCATGGGCATGCATTTATCAGGGATTGCTTGGTTAAGTGGCACAATGATGTAGTAGTTGCATATTTTCAAATGTTTCCTATAAAATCTGAATTTCTCTTTAAATAAAGTTCTTTCTCAAATTTGAAAGGAGAAGAAAGGCTTTTAAGTGACAGCATCTTGCCCTTTGAAAGTACCTTTAATGTCACTGTAGTGTCTAACCACTCCACTTAAAAAGGAAACCATATTTAACAAAAGGCCTGAAGTCTTTCCAGATAACATCTTTAAAATGGAGCTTTTTGGTACATGGCTTCAAAGTTAAACTCTTGCTGATTGTTCTGTTAGCATGGATTCTGTGCGATACAAGGAACCACCACTGAGCTACATCTTCTGATGAATTCTGTATTGGAATGATTAGAAACAGGGCTTGAACTGTCCTTAATATTGTCTAGACAAGGACACTGATCTGCAGGGATCTCGGATTTTGGGATAGGCTCATGAGGTCACAAGAAAGGAAAAGGAAAACTAAAGCTATCAGACACTGAACTTTGGGGAAAAAGAATCCTCTCAACTATGAATTTTTTAGTTCCAAAATGAGATGTTGCCCTCAGAGTCTGTTTCATCTTTTGATTGGTAGTATAAGAAAACCGTGTTAATGGTGGAGTTTGGAACATTGTAGTTTACCGAACATTTTTTTAAATGTGGATAAGATCCTGCTGGGATTTCTAGAAAGCTTTTGACAAAAGATTTTCAAGGAAACTAAGCAGTAATGGCATAAGACCGAATGTCTTTGAACAAATAACTTGGTAAAGATGCAGTAGAGGAGTTTGGAGTGAGTGTGCAGTACTTGTAATGTAGAGGTGACAAGCTCACTGCTGTAGTGAACTCTGCCTGGGTCTGCTCAACATACAAGTGACTTGGAAAAGGAGCTGGGCACTCAAGTGACAGCCTTATGATGATACCAAGCTATTCAAGGACTTAAAGACAAAAGCACACTGAAGAAATGCAAAAGGGCCTTGTGAAATGGAATAACTAGGCAGTATAATGGCAGGTTACTTTTTGGAGAGATACAAGTGATGTACAGTGGGGAAGAACATTATAACTTCAAATATAAAATGGTGAGCTTTGAGCTGACTAGTACTTAGCAGGAGTAAAATCTTGGAATTACAATACCATTCTGTGAAAATCTCACTTCAGTGCTTAATAGAGTTCAGAAAAAAAAAAAAAAATAATCTGTTTGCTGAGATTTGAAAGGGAACAGAGAACAAAACATCTTTTGTCTGCTGTGTAAATTCATTATTTGACCACCTTGTGGTTTTCCAGTGGAAAAGTCTCAGTTAAAGGTAAAAAGCATGATCAAGGATACTTTGCTCTAAACATTCATGTAAGGAACAACTAAGATAAGCTTCTGAAACAAATAAACAAACAAGATTACTCTTGATATAACAAAGGGCTAAAAATCATCAGTGTACATTGCAATGCGAGCAGTTTTTGGTAGGAATTGTGTATGTGGATCTCATGAAAGCCACCAGGGACAATTTGCACTTACTGAGTTGTGTCAACTACTCTGCAAAGGTGATTATGTAGTGTTAAAAAATTTCTCTTTCCTAACTATTGTATCAATCAGTATAGTATGAAGGTGTGCTAACTTTGTTAGGATATATTAGTTCACATTACACCTGGCAATGTAGTGAGCTAGTGGAATTTTACTGGGGACTTTTGATACTGTCCATGCTCAACTAAAACAAACTAAAGGACAGCCCAGCCCTGGAAATAAGGGCTTTGTTTCTTGGAAGCACAGAGCTGTCCATGAAGGATAAAGGATACCCATGGACCATCCAGATAAAGGCACCATCCTAGCCCTTCTAATACATCTTTGAAACCCACCCAGTGATCTGGCATCACAGATAAATAACTCTAGCAAGACTGACTCCAGGGATGCCTGGGTCAATAGACAAGCAGCAAGAATGCTGCAGAAATACAATTGCTTTACAAAGTTTAACTATGATTAGTAATTGGTAGTGTGGCTCTTACTAATTAATCAAATCATGTTGTACCTGAATGGTTGAAGAGTGTAAGAATCCTGTGTAAAACCACAGTCAGCATGACCCAGTTTGGCTGGGACACCTCATGCACACGAATAAATATTTGCCCTTGTAATTCTATACTTTGTTTTCTAGCCTTGGCTGGCAAGGACCAGTTGCAAAGTTTCGTAACAGTGAGTGACTCTTAGCAAATCATTTTCTTTAAAAACAGAAAAGTTAGAAACATTCCTAAAATAAAATATTATATTCTGTAATACAAGGAATAATTAGAGAGATAGTTTGCTGGTCACAATATTTTCTCAGCTCATATATCTGTATCTGAAACTGTTCAGAGTGCAATAAATATACTTCATATCAGTAAAATGGAATCAGTTATCTGATACATAACACTGATGAAGCACTTTTACCACTCACATCTGAGTGGTTAAAGTGGTCTGAAGTTAGAAAGCCTGCTCTGAAATTAGATAGGCACTTTCTTATAACATATATTCAGTATTTAAACAAGGCCAGACAAAACAATGTCATCCAGAAGAGGCTTTGTTACAGAAAGCTTGAGAGTCAATTTGCATCTTCCTCGGTTTTCCAGATACATAAATTTAATCCCTTCCCTGGATTTTCTAACCTTGCTTTCAAAACTACTCCATCTTCCTTCCCCTGCCACATGAATGCTGTCTTTGCAGAAGTGAGTCAGATTCGAACAGATCATAGCTTCTCTTTCGCCTCTTAGTCTCCAGCCCTGAACCTTTTTAAACTACCAGAGAAGGAGTAATTCTGCTGCAGTTACCACCTTATCACTCCCCTTTTGTTTGCCATTTCCAAGACTTCTTTGGTGATCCCTAAATTCCCAGCTCTTTCAAGGTCTTCTTTCTTTCTCAACTTGTCCTGTGATTCACCCACCCCACAGTACTAGTTGTGCACTTGTGAGCATCCCTACTGATGACCCTACAGGAAGGGCTTTTTAACTGAGCGATGGTAACTGTCGTTACCTAAGTTGGAGGTGCTGGTGGTAATGCTTCTAACTGGCAAATAGAAGCAGCACCCAAGCAAGCAGCCTGTTCTATTTCACAGTTGATCATAGTTTCTGCAGCAAAGCCACGATATCCTTCCTGCATCCTTTGCATCATTGCTATCCCCTGTGAGGCTTGCCCTGTCATATGCTATGGGACACCCACATACCAGGAATTCACCACGACTCTGCCTTTGTTGCTGCTGCTTGTCCTGATGTCAGCCTGCATATTTTTCCACCTTCTGACAGGATTATCTGATATCAAATGCTCATCATGGCTTGGGGATCCATGAGAGCCACAGGTAGACCGTTGCTGCTGTAGAGCTTAAAGAGAATAAAGAGGGTGAGTAAACAGGCTACAAGATCAATCAGGTGCTCCAGGAGCACTGTTCTTGGAACAGTTTTGCTTTGTATATTACTAATTCACAAGCCTGGCCAATAAAAAAAGCAAAACAAAACAAAACAAACAACCAAACAAAAACCTGTGTAAAGGCAATGTACTGGAAAACCTGTAAAAAAACAACAATAATAATCGAAGTTGAAAATTCAGAAGGGGATATGTGGGAGCCATTACGGAGACAATAATTATCTCTGGATTATTGCAGTACCCTCACAGAAGAGTTTCTCCTATTCCCCTTCAGGACATTATCATAACTACAGCCAGATGGACATGGTTTTTCACTCTATAGGCTGCAGTAATGCAATAGCACAGTCTACTTGTTGAACTCAGGGAACGGAGGGCAAGGGGCTTCTTTTGGGTATGTATTCTATGATTGCAATTGGTAGAGCTGAACTATGTTGAGTGGAACATTTTGGTTTCTAGGGTGGAAACAGACTCCTAAGAGCACTTAGGAAAGCGAAATGCAATCTTTGTTTTCAAAACTTTGCAAGCTCAAAGTGCATACAATGACAATGTTCAAGATGTAAAATAGCAGCAAAAGAAGTTTCAATTCTGGAAGTTTCCCAACCCCCATAATGCAGGCTCGGACTTTGAGACTGAAGGAACCAGCTTAGTTGTTTTGCATTTCTGCAGCTGATCATAATGCTGTATGATACACTGCTACTTCAAGCATCTAAGCAAAGCAAATACATCAGATGATGCATTCTAGAGGTTTCTTTAGATACAGGTCGCTGCTAATTACCAGATTGCTCCCTCCTGGTATCTTGTTTGATTGGAGGGCATTAGGACTATTAAGAAGTGTCAAGAGGGTAATTTTACATTATGATATTAATTTCTACAGCTGTATTTTTAAAAGCGTTACATGGCTATAGGGAGGGTGCTCAGGTTTTGCTGTGCCGAGCCTGTAACTACTGGTTATCTATTGCTCTCTAGTGGCCAACCTGTAACCCTGCTGCTCTTCTCTATCAAGATTGCCTTCCTGATCTATTATCAGAGTGTATTACTGCAACATTACTGAGATATAAATGTATTCTGAAATTTTATTACTTTTTTACATACGTTTAGCCTTGTAATCATCACTGCAAAAAACGTCCAGTGTTGTAGAAAGGATTTCTGGGTTTAAATATAAATCAGTTAATTGACTTTGAACAGATAAAGAATGCAGCTAATCTTTTTAATATACCTAATAAACTTATGGGCTTTTTGAAGTCAATTTGATGTCCCAACAGGCATTCTTAGTGATATTTATAGTTGCAGTAAATCATTTCATAAAATAATGAGGTTTGCAACAGGGAAATCTTTAATCAAATTAGAATTCCAAGACTAGAATACATTTTCTAACAGCTGCAGATTGGTATTGTTTTCAAGAAAAGTATAGTCTTGTCTCCGTTCCCCCAAACTGTTCAAGATGACGGGAACCAATAACAGTAAGATTCAAATGGAGACAATCTTTATGCCTTTACTTTACTGTAGTGCATTCTGTTTTGCAGTTTGTCAGATGACAACATAAGTTTTGTAAAAAACTGGGGTCCAGAAATTCAGATTTCATGCCTAATGCATTCCACATGGAATACACATGCTACTGAAGGAAAAGTGGAGAGTTATGAAGGGCTTCCACAGAATGAGAAAAGCAAAGTGGGATCAGAATAAAGATGATAGATCCAACTTAACACACAAAAACATACCGATGAAAATGCCTTTGTGAGAAAAAGTATAAAGACATTTTATTTGTTACAAAACCCCCTGTATATGCTCTAAGGCGGAAGTCTTAGGACTGTCTCGTGATGAAAACCTTGTTGATTTAAAATATATCTCTGAATGAAAAGAGGGGCATTCACCTTTTCTATTCAAATTAGGCATGGCTTTGAAGCAGAATTTAAATTGAGCCTGGAAGCTTTGATTTACATCAAATAATTGGATATGTATTTCCAGCATGCAAAGCAGCCAGCAGCTGAAAATGATTTGAAGCTAAACAAGATTTTCAAAATCATCACTGAATTATTGGTAACAAAGGCCAGGAGTGTTTGGAACAAAACCAAAAGTGAGAAAAGTATTAAAGACAGGATGATTCACAGAGGAAAACTTTAAATATAAAATAATGGCCTCTACTGCCGCTCAGGGAAAGCATGTTTTCATTGGAATTGAGAATTTTATTAAAATGTCAAATAAGTGCTGAAGTGTTCAGGTCAGACAAACAAATCAAATGCTGGAAATGACAAAGAAAGGAATAGAGAGCAGAACAGGGAATATTGTTTCTTTTCTCTATATGAAACCCATGTGCCTGCACTTGAGTATTCTGGGTTGTTAGGACTGTCCCATCCCAGAGACTAGAATGGGTTCAGAGAAGGGCAATGGGGATGATCAGGGTGTCAGCTACCTCTGTAAGGAATGAGTGCTAGCATGAGAAAGAATCCGATGAGGAGCAGATACAGTAGAGGCCTCTGCAGCCACTGGCAATGCAGGGAATAGAGGACAATCGTTTTGTCAATCCAATAGACAGGGATATTATTCTAAAATAAAGCAAGCAGGTAGAGGATGCAGAATAAAAAACGGGAGGCGATTTCCACACAATGAGTAAATAAATGAAAAAATTCTAGTGATAGTGCTGGTCGCAGTAAAAATGTATGTGGATTCAGTAAGTGATTGGGCGAATGCAAGAAGACATATCCACATTGGGCTAAGTAGAGGGATATCACTCTCAGAAAATATCACTACACAGTTCCTGGGTTTTGTACACTGCACTAGACATCCGCTGTTGGTTGCTACAAGTTGCTGGGTTAGAAGGACTTTTGGCCTAGCATACCATTTTTATACTCTCAGGCCTCTGCTGTTATGTACTTTTATCTTAAACATATTTAATTTGTATTGTGCATCAGGCTGATGCACATCATGTTGATGTTTTACATGTGGTTGATGCACAATACAAATGGTCTTCCATCCTGCCAAAAAGAAAGGACAGGAGCAACAGCGAGCTGTTGCTAGGGATCGGTGTACTATAATTAAAAAAATATGCTATTGATGGTGATTTTGCCATCAAAGCCAGCAACAGGTATTTCTTATGTAAGACCAGGGTTGTTACCACAGGAGCAGAAGGAATAAGGTAAAAAGTGATATAACAAGAATCACTCAGAAGTCCAAGGGCATTGGCAGTTCTTCGGTGTGTGGGTATTTAAGTTATGCGTTGATATTTAGCTCAGATTTCAGAAAATAACAAAAATTTCTTTTTCTTTCCTTTTTTTTTTTTTTATTATTATTATTCCTTTATAAAACAATTTTATAAGAACCGATCCAAAGCTTGAGGTACTTTTTGGACTTTGGATGTTAAAAAAGGTGGAATCTTAGAGTCAGAGACAAGAAGTTCATTGATTAAGCAGAGAAATGAACACCAGTGGTGTAAGTACTCTTTAAATATTTAATTTTCAATAACTGAATTCAGTCCCTTGGCTGAAGTAGTTTATAGGAGGATTTATTGTTTATATTGCCTGTCGGTGCTGCACAGTAATCCCAAACTGATTGCTCCAGAGTACAATTATACTTCCTTAGCAAGGCTGTGGGGGCAATAGGTGGGGGTGATGGATAGTGGGCAGTATGTTCAAAGGCTGAACTGAAACTGAACATCTTGAGCTTCTTCTAGCATCAGGAGTCGGAGCTGAGGTGCTTCAGAAAGAGCTTCAGATGGGAATGAAACTCCAATTTCACCGCTTTGAATTTCTCTCTTGAGAGCTTATCTCTCTACTGACTGTGCAGAGAGCTTGGGGAATGGGGCTTATTATGCTAATATTGAGCTTTGGGATTCTACTCCCCTTTGAAGATCTGTGACTGTGTGCCATTGCCTGTTGGATTTCAGAGTAGCATCAAAAAGCCCCCGAGTGTGCAGGCAAAGGATAACAGCAGAGGCCAGGCTCCGCGCGGGGGTGTAAATACAAATGACAGAAGGTCAATGACAGTGCAGGAATGCAGCCTTGGAAACTGGGCAGAGCTGGTTTTAGGACATCACAAAGAGGATAGAAATGTATCTAACAGATGTAAAACGTCCCATATACAGTCAAAACACAAAGAAGTTAACAGGGAAGTGTAAGTAACAGCCACAGTCACTACTAGGGAACAAAGGAAGAGCAGAAATAAAGGAATTGCTTCATAATTCTCTCTGCCAGTTACAAAAGCATGATGTCTAACTAATCTCTGCTACACCACAGCCACCACCTCTCTCACCTTTAGTAAAAGAGCACTTTCTGATTTGCCATCCCCTGCATTTTGCTCCTGTGATCCAGCTGGTATATGTAGAATTTTCTTTTATCAAATAATCAGGTTAAGTAAATAAGTATGCTGAAGAGCAGCTTGTATCTCTGTGTTCTTCTTCAACTGTAAAATAGGGTGCAACAGTCACGATGGTGTGCATGTATTGGAAATGCTTAACATTTTAACATTGAAATTAAAATTATGAGATGGCAAAGTGGACTGTGAAAATACCTGTTAGAGGAGAAACAAAGATGAATCGATGACTTAATATATCTCACTATTTTCTTTGTAGTGTTTGAAAAGCTGACACTTGTATATATACAAAAAAATAATTTTCAGAGTAGATAGCTGGATTTTACCTATCTATCTATTGCACAGTAGCCACCAATGAATCACTGCTGAGCTGTGAAACTGTCACTGTCTTCCTTCATAGGTGGAATATGCCATATATGGTGCTTCCCACTGTTCAGTCGACTGGATTTTGTTGCCTATCTAACTTGAATCATGACTCTTTTTGAGAGCTTTAGTAACTAAGCTCCTAGAATTTTCCTGGACCCATCATTATTTCCCTATTTTTTTCTTGAGATTGTTTCTGACACTATGCCTGATGCACACCTAGAAGCTTGGTTCATTTGAAGTTATACTATTATTGCACTTTTCAAATACAGGATCTGGAGTTCTGTCACCACAATGCTAATATCACCCTGAAGTAGGTGCCTGTTGTCAGCTAGGAGCCAGTGATGCACTGTATGGATAAATCTCATTTGCATGTTTGTATTAAGGTTGCTTGTCAAATACACAGACTGTATAGCTCAACAGGTACACACATTTTGCGCTGGAGTACAAGTTGGGGAATGTTTCCTTCTTTATTAAGAATGAATACTATAGAACAATCAAGTGCAGGATGTATCTGCCAAAATGAACTCTGCTTGTTGAAAGACATGAGACAGTCTTTAGTTTAGGGGAGGAGCGCGAGAGCCATTTCCAAGTATGTTAGAGATGAATAAGGAGAACTTCAAGAAAGGGACCAATAAAGGAGATTTGTTCTGACAAATGTAACCTTTGCCATAAAGCCTGGATGAAGAGAGAAGTTCCTGACTATGTGCCTACAATAGGTTGGCTGATTGCAGACAGACTTCAGATTTAGTTTTTTGTATAAAAAGACTGAAGCATGGTTTTCTTTCATTTTTTTTCACTGATGCCTTTTACAAACACATATAGCTGCTCAGCTGTCCCGGCTGTTGAGATGATGTAAGTAGATACTTTCCACTCCACTTATCTTAACCTAAATCATGTGAAATAGGATGTCAGTCCTTGGATAATATTACACAATGTCAGCCCTGCGGTGGTTATATTCCTTAAAAATAGGGAACTGGAATTTTCAATGAGAACATTATTTCCCACCAGACTATTTTGGGATATTCACATGGTAATAGGATGGTTTTTACAAAAGCTACTCAAGCCAGTTTGAGATCTAGGATCACATGGGTCAAGAAAGAAATTTCTTCTAGTGATTAACTGCAGCTTTCTGGGCTAGTGTAATAAACTGAGGACTGTGCCTGACACCCAACAAGCCCTAGGGTATATTTAGCAATTGTCAGTTCTTCATACAGCTAAGCACACTTTATTCATTAATTGTGAGAAAGCATTAAAGATTCTTCTCCTGCCTTCTATACAGTAACCATTATTATACTCATTACTGAGTTAATTGCAGTAAGTGGTCACGATTTTAATACTTATTATGTCGCCTCTTTAAAAGAAGAATATATAAGCATTAAGTAATATAGCTACTTAGTAAGAGCTTGGAAATGGAATTCAGACATAGCAGAATAGATAATTTGAATGTAGCCAAAAAATATGTTATATCTAAATAGAGACAGGTCTTACATCTTGAGTTAGTCTAAAACCATACAAAAATATCAACCAAGAAAGAACTTCCCATTGATTCTTATTTTAGGTGGAACTACAACCTGAATTTATCATATAAACAAAAGAATAGAGCATCTGCCTCAACCAGAGGTATATAAAAGAAAGAAAGTGGACAAAAGAAAAGAAAAGAGGCAGTATATTAAATTTAAATGGCAGCTGTCTTGTATTTCTAATAGTGAACAAACTAACTCAGAACAGAAACGAAGTCTAAAAGACAACACTATTTAGGTACTTTCATCATGCTTAACCTTTTTTCTTTAGGTGAAAGAAAAGAATTCTTGGGAAAGAGGCATTTAAGTAAGAAAAATCCTTTCATACACTTCATATTGAACTACAAAAGAACCAAAGTTTCAGTAGTTCATAAGAATAATCAGTAATAAATTACAAACTGCATGATACCTGGTAGAAGGAAAATATTTGAAAGGATGAAGGTTATATTCAGTCAATACACAGCCAGATCCTTCTGGGTTTCACCTTATATTCTGAATAATATAAATACAATTTTACAAATGTGTCTCAGCTCACACCCTGTTGAAAAATGTCAGGAGACATAGTGCAGAGTAGCAGTGGGCCACGAGGATGTTTGTGCCTGCACCTCTGCCACTGCGCTGCTGTGTCCTACTTCCACTGCAGGTTGTTTGGAGAACAGTGGGAGTCTGAAACCATGCTTTTTGTACCCTGTCTTTCAATCTTTTCTTTGTTTTTACTGCTGTGCTGCTGCACCAATGGATGCTGCTCGGCCCTGCTACCTCAGAAGCACAAAGGAGTTCTCAGTAGTGCAGGAGCTACCAAATTCCTGAAGTGAGATGCAGAGTGCTGAGTATTAACAGAATCACTAAACTATGCTGTTATGGCTCCCACTAGGATATTTGCTAAAAGCTTACTGCCAGTGATATAGACTGCAATAGTGAAGACTTAAAATGTATTACAACTGTCACCCAGCTGTAAATAACAACTAGTTGCGTTCAATGAGTCAGACCAGTGCAAGAATAGAGCTTGAGGAATCTATTTTTGTTTGGAATAGAACCAAAGCTTAACTATAATTCTGTCCAAATGATAAAACTGAAGCTGCAGTGCATTTGAAAAATAAATAAGGATTGTTATTAAATGAAGATTGACTATTGAAAACCTTCTTGATGAGGTTCAAATAAATGTACTTTTGTAATCAGGATGTAGCTGTGGAAAGTTGTCACAGTTTAAGTCACTGATTGAGGTCTGGGAAGTAAAACAGAGAATTGAATTACTTCCCCAAAGAGGAGACTGGAATAAGAAGTCAGTAAATCAGAAGTCTTTTGTTTACTCCCCAACAACACCAAACAACAAATCACTGCTCAAGCATGAGGCAAAATTTGCAGTTAATAACTGATGATTGAAAAAGTGAAAAACAGATCTAAAACTAATGCAAAATGAAGCAGAATCAGAGAATGCACTATTTGGGGAAGATGGTCAAGAAGACACAGATTAACACCACAATGACTAACATTAACTAACTCAAATGGCAGCTGTAGCAGCTGTCAGTTGATCTGAAGAGACCAGGAATGTAAAGCTGAAGGGAGATTGTTCCTTTGCCCAGAGAGCTGCAGATACAGACTTCTTAATTGTTAGAGTTCCTGAAAGAGCAATGCAACTTTTAAGAGACATCAAATGATATTTATAGTAATTATAAAAAGTGTAAATTATAGAGGCTGATGTTAGATTATTCTGCTGGAAGTCAGATGATTTATAACATGCCTGAGCTACTTCTGAAGCTTCAGGACTCCTGGCAGGAAATGGGCTTGCCCTGGCAGCAGCAGGATGCAATGTGTTACCAGCTGTACTGGAGCCTGCTAAAATAGCAGCAAAGATTCTCAGATGGAATAGCTGACCTTCAGTTACTCTTAAAATGCTCTATTAAAACGCCATCTGGAAACATAGAATCATAGAATGGTTTGAGTTGGAAGGGATCTTAAAGATCATCTAGTTCAAATCCCCCTGCCATCCCCTCTATTGCCAAATCCTTACCAACTTCAATGAACACAGCAAAGAATTAAAAAAATGGAATGGGAATTTTTGGCTCATGTATATAGCCAGATATCAATTTCTACTACCAAAATCAAAGCCAAGATCAAGATAGAAGTTAGAGTAACATGGCCTTCACAATTTGAGTTGCCCCATCTATATGTCTGTCTATATTATAACTTCTTGTTTTGTTTGATAAATGCTGAAATCCTTCTATTGTTAGCAGGTTTGAACTTTGGTGAAATAGAGATTTTGCATAGAAAGAAGTATATAAATTAGCAGAGATACCATTTTAACCTGAGTGGAAAACAAGAAGTTGAAAGGGGACTTTTTTTTTAATTAGCTTTGAAAACAGCATTAAAATATGTGGGTTTTCCTTTCTTTAAAAGCTTATTTGGAGAAGTGCTATCAGAATAAATCTTTCTACATATTTTTTTTACCAATAAACAAACATTTGCAGCATTAATGCAGTTAACAAGCAAGTTTGTCCTAACTGGTATTCAAGAGGCCTTTTGTTTCCCCAGACCTCCTACCCTCAGCCCATCTGGAACCCATTCTGACTCCATGTTCTGGAATGTATAATACAGCTATTGATTAGCTATTTCTTAAAACAGCATCATTTACAAGACAGCAATAAGTGTTGCTTTCACATAAGGTTAAATGTTTGTATGAACTGATTTTTCAGAGTTATGCAGCATGGATTTGTCCTTACTATTTTATTGGCTTTGGTTGTTAGCTTAATTATTTTTCTATAATGTCCCAATTCTTCTGGAATCATTAATGCTCAGAGGGTTTGTTACACTGCAACACTCTGCTGAATTGCTGTCAAACTGTCTAGGATTTCAATTTATTCAAGGACAGAGTTTTAGTTCACAATTGTATCTTTGAATCCGACATTAAAAATATCAAATGGTGAGATTTACTTGCTTCTCGATAGGGAAAGATAATCTCTGACTGTCCTAAATTATTTCAGAATTGTACACTTTATTACTATGATTTGAGTCTTTCCTTCTATAAGACTTAGAGCCTGTTTTCAAGCCCAGGCTAGGCAGAGTTTTTGCATAGTCTTTTAAATCTAGTTCCTTTCTTGACTATGGGTGGATTTGGCTAGAAAACTTCTCAATAATGGATATTGTTATAGTTTAATTTTGTGCTGAAAACATGCAGAAATTTTCTGCCTAGTATTCCTCCCCTGTTGAATCCCTGTTTGACAGCCAGGATTTTAAAACTATTAGCCTTACCAAGAACGTGTTTTATTCAAATATTTCATCAACTAAAGGGAATTTTGTTGAGATAATGTGAGCGATGTGAAAGCTAGATGTGAAAGTTAGTCTCCTTTTTAAATAATTTCCTCACAAGTCTAAAGGCAATGAACCAATGCCTCCCAGATGTCACGCCCCTCTCTATTTTCAGCATACAGAATTATCCAAAACACAGAATTGCATTTATTAGTATCGGGAAGAATTATAAATGCTGAAGTTGTGGTAAACTAAAATACCAAATTTGAGACCCACTAAATGCTTTTTCCGCAGAATGACAATGCAGTCTAGTTAAGAACTATTTTCTAAAAGCTCAGCCTTCCATTCCTATAAATGAAAATAACCTACTGTGCTTTTAGCATATTTCTTGTAAATGACCTGGATAATATTCACTCTTGAGACAATATCTCTGCTTAAATTATCCTTGTGTGACATGGGTTGATTTCTCAGCATTGCAGTTCTTGTATTTGTGTGGTTGTTTACTTACTCTCCCTTTAGCGGAAAAAGAAGGAGCATATGCTGTTGCCTCAATATGACACTGGCAGAGCGTGCTTTAAAAACCACACATCTTTGTGGAGAACTCACATATGCTGCTACATGGCATGGAAAGATGGTTTCTTGCTAAATGTCATTATCTTGTCCCACAAGGCAAAAATAGAAAGTTGTGAGAAGGGAAAAGAACTACAAGCAGCTGAAGCCTTCTCCTATATCCTCCTTCATTATTTTACCATGCCAGAGGCAGGTAGCTGAGCCATCTTGGGTAGGTGACCCAAGCTCAGGAAGAGTAATTGGCAAGATGAATTTCACAGACTTTGACTATGCAGGTGATGCAGTAAACTGGAAGAACAGCTGAAATACTTGAATACTTGAGTGCTGATTGCCCTGGTGAGGTGGTCTCATCCCCTCATCTCATCTCATCTCATCTCATCTCATCTCATCCCATCTCATATCTCATCTCCTGAGATGAAACGAATTACATGCAGGGGCAACACTGCTCCTCCAAAGCCTGCAACTCTGCCCTCCCATTCAGTGTTCACACTTCTTGGCTACAACTGCCTTTGTATCAAGACTGAGCTGCAATAAATGTACCACGGCTTTGTTATGTATAGCTGTGGATTGGACGGTAAGCTGATCAAGGGATAGTGCTGTGTGCTGAGGACATTTAGCAGCTGCTGAAAAGCCATCTCACTGCATCCTGTGTTTACGTTCAAAATGGCAATTGTATTAGTGTCAGCACTGGATGAAGGATGTGGTTCAGAGCAGAATTCAAAGCTTCCCCAAAACGTGCAGTAAAAAAGCACAAGGAACAATGTATTGTCAAGTTACTCATCTTTTTGAGAAAATAATTAAAATATTTGTTGATCCTCTGTCCTTGTGAGACCCCTCAACACTGACCACAATTTCTTAAAATTATGTCTGTCTTTCTTCAGCCTTTTGAAACTTCACAAATGTCTGTCAGTCCCTCCATGAGCCTCAGAGCCTAAGGACTCACCATTTAAGAAGCACTGCTGGGCAAATTCCCCTCTTAGTTACATGCTTGGAGAACACAGAGGAAAATTTCCCCCCAGCGTGCTGCAACACAATAGGCAATAGGCAGCTCAGAGCAGCACAAGCAGCTCACACACATCCATGACAACACTGTGCAAGCAGTGCCTGAAAAATGGTCTGAGCTCCCCCCCTGCAGTTGGGCTCTTCTAATTCAGCCTAGTCTAAGGGCGTCTAAGTAGTGACAAGCCCTGTAACAGGGCTCATGTATGTATGGGATTATTATTCACTTTCTCTCTTAGGAACCTTTAGCATTAAAACAACATAAAGCAACATTTCATGTAGACAGCTGTGAGTCTGCATTTTAGTGTGTCTTCCAAAATTATTACATTCCTTTACCATTACACTGTTAACCACTTTAGGGCGAACTACCTCAGCCTACTGAGCGTGAGAGCTGTTAATTTTACAGAACAATCCCATAACTCACAGCAACTCATGTATAAACACATAACACTGGATCTCCAGAAGCTACCTCAAAATCTATACTAAAATCAGTTACAGTTACTCTTGAAAAAAAAAAAAAAAAAAAGAATTGCCTTGATTCAGTGTTTAAAATACTGTCTGATACTAAAGTGTAGAAATTTAAAGCAGGCTGTGCGATATAGTCATTGGGACTCTATGCACAGGAGTCCTGAGGACTGTTTTCCTCTCTCTTAAGGGCTTGTTGGTTAATTTGAGCAAACTACCTCATTACTGGTCCTGTGTCATTAACAATAATGCCTGAAATATTGAGCCAGATACTGACAGAAAAAAAAAGATCAGTATGTAAGAAGATTACATGAATATTAATGCAGAATACACTGGGGGGGGGGTGGTGGGGTGGTGGTATCTCTCTTTGAGAAATTACACTACCCCAATGCTTGCACCAAATTCAGTGCAAGGGTGAGAGCTATAATTCTAATCAATAAAAAAAAAAAAAGCAAACCACACAAAGCTTCTGCTTTGTACATTTGAAGAATGTTAGCTATCATGAACAATAGAGATTTAATAAAGGATTTTTATTTAGCAGTGATTCAGAAAAAATAAAGTGACAGTTTGAAAAAAGAATCAAATCAAACCCCTCTAACAAATATATATAATCATATATTATTACATCTCTAATCTCAAATATAACCCATACAACTATAGAAAATGGATTTGATTGTGGAGACTAATATTCTGATTCTTATTCATTGTTTAAACAGGGAATGCATAAAATGGAGCATGACATAATGTCAGAAACTGTCACAATAATAGCAAATCTACAGTTAGACCATCATGTCTTCTTGAGCCAGGCTTCAAAACACGTGTGTGAGCCAACTCTAGTCTTGCAGTTCTGTGGTTGCTCGAGTGTAACAGTTAACCATAAAAATAAAAGATTAAAGCCTCTTCTGAGAAACATATCTAATCCTGGACATGGCATAACCCTGCTACTGTGGCATCTCACTAATTCAGCATGGTCCTCGGGTTATATTTTTAATGAGGAACAATGCTTCTTGGCACCACTCTTACTTTGCTGAACTAATAAAATGCAGGCTACCCAAGAAATCAGACCAGTGATCTGTAGTACTGCTCTATAAAACAGCAGTTTTGTTCCTGGATTGTCTAATAGGGGTCTGCGAAAGATAATAAAGAAAAAACAGATAGATTTTCAGGCTTAAATTCACTTCAAACAACTCTCAAGTGCTGAAAGAAAATATTTACAGGCTTGCAAATTGAAAATGGTAGATAGTAAAAGGAGTTTTCCCCATGAGACCTGCCTTTGAAAGACTGAGTGAAACCAGGAAGCGAGATTGCTATTTTGTATACACCCTTGGAGACACTAGGCTAGCTTCATGCTAAATTTGTTTTGGAGTATGCTACAAAGTATCCATCTCCAAAACAGGCTATAGATTATTCATGTATACCATCTGTAATTGTCTGGAATATAACCAGTGACTTTGGCAACCATTTAGCAACTACAGCCATGGGAATAATGATCATGGCAACTATGACCACAATCCTCTTCTAGTTAATGGTATACTACAACAGGAAAGGCACATTTGACATGCTATAATGGTTAACATGAGGGTTGTTTGGAGAATGCAAATATACATTCTTTGAATTCAGGCATCTTTGGACCAGAGGTGACTAGCTAAAATACATCCTGCTCCACAATGCTCATGGATAATAATATGACTTAGGATTCCTGACTACTCGTAAGGCCAAAGTCTATGTTTAAAGTAATGAAGATGGAACTTGTATTACTCTCTATTGTTTGCTTAGAAATCTTTGGATTTTTGCATATAGACAGTTAGGGCTACTTTGCAAGACATGCTCCCTAAAAGTGGTATTGTAGCATCATCTCTTTCTGCTCATCTGTTATGATTCCAGATATCTTAAAGATTGTTCACTATCACAGGCTGGATATTGCTCACAATTTACAAGCCAGTATCATATTCTGTCTCTCAAACTTAAGGTTTTTACATACCCAGACTATAAGCTACAGCCATATCATACTGTTTACAAAATGTCTTTTTCCAGCTGAGCATGCCTGAATAGGGAGTGCCTAGACTGGTCTTCAATACTTCACTTTGTATCTTGCACCTATCATCTGTGTGCCACCACCAGTTTACTTTTTTTTAGCTTATATTGGAAAGGAAAAATATTGTTGGCAATCCAAGTGACCATGCTGGCTGGATGAGTTCCCTTCTGTTTTTTTTTTGTTTTTTTTTTCCATGGGAGACGCCTGACATCTCCAAAGATGAAAAGGTGAAAAAGGACACAGTCGAGCACTCTGCAGATTTTGAAGAACTCCTGTGTCTTGTTCTTGCCTTTCCAGAGTTACATTTGAAACATAACATGGGTCATGGTGTCATCAGCCATAACAACTGGAAATCTTACACATTTTCATCACATATACATTACTGATTTTCACTATGGGAGTTATGCAAATATTTCTTTACCTGCCTTGACAGTTTCTTTTACTTCTCCACCAATGCAGGGTATAAAAA
>JANHFX010025335.1:17716-34663 GCA_027560015.1 Chloroceryle amazona
TAAGTATCATGAATCAACTACAAAAACCAGCAACTAGTACAGAAACATTCAGTGCTGCAATAATACAGGTTTATCCCCTAAACATTGTTTACAAGTGGTTTGTCCATTTTTACAATACCAATAAGAAATGACAGAATGAATTTCAATATAGATAGCTTTCTCTAAAAGCATTCAGAACATTTATATTCAACAAGACATCACAGCTGCAGATATACAGTACTTCAAAAAGTGAACAAGAGAAGTTAAATTATTACTAAAGTCCCCACTTAATGTAATGTACTATATACAAGAATAGGACAATCATAATTTTGAGTGAGGTACCATTAAATGTACCACAGATGACTATGGATATTTACACATTTCCATACTATAAGATGCAACAAGGACAAGGAATGCAGTCCAAAGGATATTTCTTCAGCTATATTTCAAATCATGTTTGTAATACATAATATTATTCTTTACTTCAATGTATTGGACATGTTTCAGACAATGAAAGAAAGAAGTAGGAGCAGTGGCTTACAGATTTCAGTTACTGAATACTCTCCAGTGAAAATATGCACATCATTTTTGTGCAGCTTCTACTTCAGAATTATCAAACCTAATATAATTAATGCCCAAAGCTCTAATTAATCTGTCATTCCTATTTCACATGGCACTGCAAAATCCCCTCTCCCAGTGGATCAGGATGCAGGATTCTTGCCACATAACCATTTTTCCTTGTGTAAAACAAAAATGTTTTTCCCTCAGTGTTATCACTGATTTTATAAATCATAATGTTAGCCCTAGTGGTGGGTTTCTGGGCATACATTAAGGAAGGGAACAAATGATGAACAATATTGTGACTGGCCAGGTGCTCCTTTGCTAAATATCAGGCCAACCTAGTTTATTATTTTCAGGATAAGGGAGTAATTATTCTCATCCACTCACTTCCTCCACTATCAGAGTGGCCTAAACATCAAGATTTTGTCCCCTGTGTAGTAGGGAGGTATTGAAATAGGAGATTTATGTTTGTCATTGGAGTGCTGCTGCTTTGCGGAAGGTGAAAGGACCCTCAGGGGTTGTGACTGACTTTATGACTATTTAATCCATTGGCTTGCAGGATTTCAGGCCTTTCTATTATCAGTCACTAGTCTGCTATAGCAATGGTCTCTATATGGCTAATTTCCCTTCAACTGAGGGTTGGAGGTTCCCTCCAGCTGAGGTGTAGAAAACAGACTGATATTTGGTGAGATCTGAAAACAAGCTAACTTACACTGCTGGATGAGATCAAAGTGAAGTTTGACGTATCAAGGAGAGGGTTGAGAATAAAGCAAAAGAGAAAGGATGAACAAAACCAAAACCAAGCAAACAAACAAACAAAAAAACCCAACAACAAGCCACAAAGATTAAAAACTGAAAATCTCCTGAGGGCACTTAATTGGCTTTAATTGCCCAGACCTGCATCACCAGGGACTCTAACCCATGCACCCATGATGTCCAATTCAGCTCAGACCTCAGACCCCATCCTTGCCCAACCTACCTTGCTAGGTGTGTCTGTCTCTGGTCTTATCTCCTTTTGCTGCTCATCAGATACCCAGGCTGGACTCTGACCCTGGTTCATTACTTGCTGTTTCTGGGACTGTCTATGGACCCTGTTGCTTGTCCCTGGCTCTGCCTCCTGTGTTCAGCCCACAAGGGCACAACATCCACTAGTATGTGGAAAGGCAGTCTGCAGAGAAGCATCATCACTAGGAACACCAGAAGCTGGTACAAGAGATCTATAATGGGAAAGGAGTGATGGGGAACTGAGATATAATAATTTCTTGCTTTTTCTAGGTGTATTTCTTGTAAACTAGTCTGTTTCCTTCATTATCTTTAAGAACAAAAACTGTAATTATACTTTTTAACTTTTATTTTATTTTTCTTGGTCAAGACAGGACAAAGAGATGCTTAAAATTAATTCTAGTAGACAAGGGTATAAGAAGTTCTGGTGATTGGAATTCAAAGGTGGATTTTTGTTTCCAAATAATGCAGGACCTTTAAAAACTACTGTATAACAGAAGGCAGGTTTGGTTTGGCTACAGAGCAAAAACATCTCTCCCAGAAATATTTCTATCAAGTGATTGCAGAGTGTCCATCTGCAAATACCATAGCTAATGAACTAGGGCAAGTTCAATTCTGTTTGAGGAAAGCTCCATTACCTGCAATATTGTGGACAGCCTTTTCCAGCTCTCCACCATTTGTCCACACCCATAAGCAAGATACAAATTATAGATTCAAAGCCCCAAGGATAGATTAGTTTTGACTTCACAAAATGTACCAGTTTATGTAGTCTGGCAAATCTTCATTGTCAATAAAGAAAAATGCTCAGAAAGGGTGAGGAAGGGAAGACCATGTCTTTCTTCCTTGCTTAGGTCTGGGAAGGTTTGGCATTGGGAGACCATTTGTCTGTCCTTTTTCCAAATAGACAATGACAATTTACACAAGTTTGGTGAACTTGTAATTTAATTGGCAGAAACAGACAATAATCTGCTGCAAGAAAGAGGGTACATCTGAAGATATGTGAACATGTGATTCAGGCATTTCATTCCATTCATTCTTGTATAACTAGCAAATACCCCTATTATTTTAATGCTATTATATTACTTTAAGGAGAGAAATGTTTGCAACTGTATGTCCAGTGATCAAAATACCAGTCATATCTCTAAAATAAACTAATTTATTGTGATTGGAAATCTCTATTCAATACAAAGAGGGTTTTTCTCTCTTGTCCCTAGATGTCTTTCTATTATTGACAGTATTTCCAAAAATAAGAATTATTTTAAGGCCCTTCAAAAGCCTAATGTTGTCATTTTCTTATACCCTAACTGATTAATGTCAGCTAAAGGGGCTAGGGTGATATAAGCATTCCTTCAAAAGCCACTGTTCACTCTAGGTAGACACCCCTGGAGAGTCATGAGAGCCATATAAGATCCATATAATCTCCTTTCTCTAGAAAATCAGAAGCCCTCAAGACAGCTTGATACTCTCTATCCTGGTATATCTATATTACATTTTACCTTGCTTTCCAAATAGCTTCATGTCTTTAATTATTCTTTCCTTTAAAATCTGTACAAAATATTTACATGCTCCATGTGTTTCAAAACTTAGGCACTTACTCTCATTGCTGTAATTGTCCTAACTCATGTTAGGCTTCAAGCTTCAAAGTGAGGATGGTTTTCTGAATTTGGATAATTTTAAATGTTTCAAGAAAAATCCCCTCAACACACAAAGAGCAGGCAAACAAAGATTATCAGCTATAATTTATCTGTGTTTTAGGTGAATTGTTTGTGTTTAAGGTGAATTAAAGGCTAAAACTGATTAGGCTTGAAAGAATTTATTTTGATTCACATTCTTCATCACTAGTGCACACCAGCCACCAGTTCTGAGGGGAAGCGGCATGGAATGTGACATCCAAAAAAGTGTTAGCAGGCAGCAATGTGGGCATTTGAGTATCCTTGCCCCTTTGACCATACCCAAAGCTGCATCTTTGCTTCCCAACATGGGAAACAGCCCCAAAGATGATTCCAGGCTGTGAGGCTCTGAGCTGACCCCTCTGTTCCTCACCACAGGATCTGGTCCAGAAGGGCTCTAACATTTTCTTCTGACCTCATCATAGACGCTCCTCATGCTCTGGTCAAGAGGAAATCGAAATTTAGAAGACACCAGAAACAGAGCTATGGTATTGTAGAGGGTCTGACTGGGATTGATTTCATTTTCTTCAGAGCAATCTGTATGTGGCTGTATTTTGGATTTATGACCAGAACAGCACGGATAACACATTGATGTTTTAGCTATTTCTGAGCACTCTTTCCACAGCATCAAGGCTTTCGCTGTTTCTCACTCTGCCCTTCAGTGGACAGGCTAGGGGTGGGCAAGAGTTTGTAAGGGAACACAGGCTGGACAGCTGCCCCCAGCTGACCAAAGAGATATTCCATACCATATGGCAATAAAAAACCCCAACCAAACAAAAAACAGTTAAAACAAAACAAACAAACAAACAAACAAAGAACCCCCCCAAAATTAAAAAACAAACAAAAGCAAACAACAGCAACCAAACAAACAAACAAAAAAGAAAATTAGAAAAATAATTTTAAAACCCAGAAACATGCATGGGGGTGAGTTTTCCAAGGGGGATGTTGCCCAGGGGCTTTCTGGGCATCGGTTGGTGGGAAATGATTTCTTTTCCATCATTTGGTGTTTTTTTGTTTGGTTTTCCTTTTTTGTTTTGTTTTGTTCTGTTATCCCTTTACTTATTAAACTGTATTTTATCTCGATTCATCTTTTCTTATTTCAATGGTCTCCACCATGCCCCTGAGGGCAGCAAGCAAGCAGCTGTGTAGAGCTGAGCTGCCATCCAGAGTCAGCCTATTACAGGCCTTTTTGGCACCTGGCATGGGACACAAAGCATTCAAGGTAAATGACAGACTTGATCAGAGCGTGTTACAGGAAGCTGATTATTATACCTGTATAGCAGTTGCTAGTTGCAATGTTGACATTTTTTCTCAACACTGGCTTGTTTGTTCCCTTACCTGCTCTGTGCCATGCTCCATCTCCTGCTGTATATCAATTTTGAGAGTTTGTTAAAGGCTGTTTTTGACTTACGCAGTTTGTTGTAGCACTTGGTTTTGTTTTGCCTGGGAGATTTCACTGGTCTTGAGCCTAATCTGGTATTAGGGCCCTACATTGCAGCCATCCCAGTACCTCAGGACCCATGTCATCAAGACAATTGACAACCACAGCTTTTCCCTCCTTGAGAGACAATTTGTGGATGAAGAATATCACCTTCCTCTTCTTCTCCTATTGGGAGACACATTGTTACAATGTCTTTTCAGTCCCTTCAGCATCCTTGAGTAATCTGAATGCTCATACTGGTGTGCCTCAAGAATCTGTTAATGGCTTTTCCTAAGGTGAATTGACTATTCGGGAATTTCACACAGGGATATGGCCTGATGGAGTGTGGTCATGAGTAGCAAGGTGTGTGGGAGAATATGGACAGGTACCTAGAATAGTTTTCACCTCTGAGGGTGTGAGACTTCATCCTGAACAAGTGCAGAAGGATGGGGAAATCTGATGTGTACCTTGAGTAATTAATCTTGGATGAAAGTAACCCATGATCTGAATTACATGGTGCCATTGCTGTACCATGCTATTGCTATTTGATGTTGTACATCACTATTAACAGCAACATATATTCAGGTTAAAAAGGCTGGTTTGATCTAAAATGAGCAGCAAGGAAACAGTGTATGAAAGAGCGGAGTCTACCTACAGGACCTGGCTTTTGAACACTTTTTCTTTAAACCAAAGTGACTCCACATTTGACCCATCAGGGCACTAGTGTGCTTATGGTATCTTACTTATGCTTGGCCCTGTGTGTAACGAGAGCTCACATGCAGCAACAGGAGCTGGCTGACAACAGTGTGGAGTGAGGAAGGGCAGCTGGGGCTCATCACTTCCTTATGTGCACATTCCTGTAAGAACAGAGAGGACAAGTAAGAAGGAAGGACATGATTACAGACCCAGTTCTTATCTTTTCTAAAACCAGATCATCCTGATATCTCCCATCTGCCATAAAGGAAGGCTATGCCACCACCTGTCCATAAGGAAAATCCATCTGGACGAAACAGAGATGCTTGTTTGTATAATAAATGAATTTGCATTGATTATACAACTCTATTCTTCTGTCCCACTTTTACTGACAAGCTAGGACTATAATCCCACATGTAACACTGTCTCATCAGGCCTACATAATGACACACAAGGCTGTCATGACAAGTACCATGCATATACATACACACAGCATTTAACTCTCTGTTTCCAGGCTGATTTTTCACAGCAGCAACAGCAGACACCAAGTACCTGTTGTTAACACTTTCTGCATTTTTATATAAACACAAAGTTTAATAAACAACTCGAGCTAGAGAAAAGTGAAGATATGAAATACATCCAGGCTGACAAAATTGTTTCAGCTTAAAACTACAAACTTTTAACTGAGAGTAAGCTCCATATTTTACGCACTGTAAAGGACAGACAATTACTGTCTGGCCTCTAGCAAACAGCACATACTGCTCTGGGAATGCAACTCACCAGGCTGGGAAAAACAGGATTTTATAATTAAATCACAGCAGCTAGTAAAGAAAATATTTCCCTGATTATTCACTGTTTTAGTAGATATAACACTAATACAGTATTAGAAACCTGTCTATATAACCAACATGCTATATCTATATATATACTGGATTCAGATTCTTCTCCATCCACAGCTGTGTACAACATTGCCTTTCATGGCTGTTGCTAAATGCCTATTTGTTTCTAAACAAAACAAAACAAAGCAAAAAAAAAAAAAAAGAAGAAAATACTTTTTGTCCATCTTAATTTTCATTAAATGCCGATTTACTAGGTACACTACAGGTACAAGCATAGTAATGTGTCAATGTTGCAGCTAAATCAGCATGTATTATTTCAACTCATGATGGTGCAATAGGAATCACATGCAAGTCTGTTTGAGAATGATAAGAACAGGAACAAACATTCAGTTCATGTTTCTCTTGAGATTGTCAGCATTTTAATATTATGTGGCAGGCAAAACACTACAGTGGAAGTGAGAACAGATGGGGAAAACATTAATACTTTCCTAGACTGCACAACAGAACTGGATATTGTACTGGAATTGTACTTTAGTTGTCACCAGGTTCTGCCATGCACATATCATCTCACATTCAACTGATAGGCAAAGCGAGGAAAGGTAATATTTCAAAAAGTTAAAGTTACAACATTCATGCTGCAAATGAGCAGCATCATCTTCCCTAACGAGCAGCTATCATCAGCTATGAGATGCATGTATAGTGGAATCAATGGGGAAGAAATATCAGGACTTCATCAAAATTTAAAGGTATTCTAAATACAGGGGAGAGGGAGATCTCTCAGCTTTTCTGGAACACTTACAGGGTAAAACAAAAAAGGAAAAAAAAAAAAAAGGACTAAAAGATATTGTGAAAGCAACAACTGGATTGTAAGACATTTATTCTGAAATTTTTTCCCAGTGTCTGTACTTGCATTCCCAATTGCTGTCTCAACACATCAGAATATGTAACCCGGTATTATGAAACAGGTTGCTTATATATGTGGAATAATAAAATCCTAAAATCTATATCAATATGTTACCAGATTTCTCACAGAGTTACTTGTGAGGTATGGCAGTAAGGCAAATAACAGAGACACTAGTCAGACCCAACCCTCACCTGAAAAGCTTGCAGTCCTAAAGACAGACATAGGTAAGAGACAGAGACGCCAGTCAGAGATTCAAGCTCTTCTGCTGGCACCTTGTTAAAGAACTGGTAGTGGGTGAAGTTTTTTACAGTGCCTTTCAGCTTCCCAGAAATATTTTATGAAAGTATAATACTCTTTATGAAACTTTGAACCTTTCATTGCAGATCGAGCTCTAAAAATGCAATGTGGAAAAATTCCTGCAGAGAGAAGTAAAGGAAAAAAAACAACCCAGAGAAAAGACTGGAGCCATTACTGGAGCAAGGAGCGTGAGGGAAGAGAGAAAGATTAGACTGCTAAATGAGATGGAATTATGAGGGCCTTCAAGACAAAGATAAAACATTAAACCAGCCAGTGGAAATGAGAAAAAAATAAGAAACAGTGGCAGGTGTAGCAGAGTGTTGTGTTTTGAGTGATGGGTAGTGGAGACAATTCCCAGTGAGGCTACAAGGACAGAAGTTACAGCAAGGGAGAAAAGATACCTGAAGGAAGTATATATAGTTAACCTGTATTTAACTGAATGAAGGGAAGGAGAAGAAAGATATTCATAGGTAAGTCAGGACGTAGAGGAGGGAGGAGTCCTTACTTCACCTTATGAGCCTGAGTGACAGGATGGAGCTGTTGTCAACAACAAAGAAAGGCAGCAGTGAGAGGATTAAGGGTAAGAAATAAGAAGCTTGGTGTGACAAGTGTCAAGTCTGATCTGCCAGGGAGTCATGCACAGCCATGCCAGGGTTGGTCTGCAGCACAGCAGTGGACACATGACACAAGGACAAGTGTGGATTCGTGATTCACCAGTCAAGAACTAGAAACTGAAATAGTTCAAGTTGTTCAGGGTTCACAAACAAAATAGTCAGTTGAGCACCATACCACAAACTCCTCTCTTTCATAGAATCATAGAATCATACATAGAATGGCTTAGGCTGGAAGGGACCTTAGAGATCATCTAATCCAACCTCCCTGCCATGGTCAGGGACACCTGTCAACTAGACTAGGTTGCTCAAGGCCTCATCCAATCTGGCCTTGAACACCTCCAGGGAGGGGGCATCCACAGTCTCTCTGTGGATCTATTCCAGAGTCTCACCACCCTTGTATTGAAGAACTTTTTCCTTAGATCCAATCTAAACTTATTTTCCCTCAGTTTAAAACCATTTCCCCTCATCCTATCGCTGGACATTCTTGTAAAGAGTCCCTCTCCAGCCTTTCTGTAGGATCCCTTCAGGTTTTGGAAGGCAGTTATAAGGTCCCCCCAGAGTCTTTTCTTCTCCAGGCTGAACAATCCCAGCTCCCTCAGCCTGTCCTTGCATCATCGGTGTTCCAGCCCCTGGATGATCTTTGTGGCTCTCCTCTGGACTTGTTCAAACAGATCTATGTCCCTCTTATGGTAGGGACACCAGAACTGGATGCAGTATTTGAAGTGGGGTCTCACAAGAGCAGAAGCGGGAGAATCACCTTTCTTGGTCTGCTGGACACATTCCTCTTGATGCATCCTAGGATACGGTTGGCCTTCTGAGCCACATGAGTGCTCTGATGGCTCATGTTGAGCTTCTTGTCAATCAACAGCCCCAAGTATTTCTCTTCAGGGCTACTCTCAACCCACTCTGTATCCAGTCTATAATTGTGGCTGGGATTGGCCCAGCCCACATGTAGGACCTTTCACTTTGACTCGTTGAACCTCATGCAGTTTGCATTGGCCCATTTCTCAAGCCTGTCAAGGTCCCTCTGGATGGCATCCCTTCCCTCAAGTGAGTCCCCCACACCACACAGCTCTTTCCTCCAGAACATGTGCTGTCTTTGGTCCAAGCCATGTACCGTCTCTGTGGACTGCCTGGATCTTTCCTGCGATTGAGTCTTTAAAGCCTTGTCACTTCTCATAGCTTCAGTATTTTTGATCTACTAGTTTATCTCTTACATTTGTTTATTTTGCAAAATTAGGAGGCACCTTTTCACTTTAAGCCTTTACTTTTCTGACATGAATTTTTGTATTTCTAGAAGTTCAGAATAAAAAACATAAAAGCTTTTCTTAAAAAAGTATACCAAGAATAATGTTAATAGTTCTGCTGTGATCCAATTCCAAATTTCTGGTTTATTTTCACTTAGGCTGTCTGATATGAGCAACACTGATTTTGTTTCCTAACATGTCTTATTTTGCCTTATAATTGAGAATGGATCAGACACTCTACAGATATAGAGGAAAACAAGTTACCTGTACCAACTCTTACATATGAAATAATAAGACGTGTCAGTTACAAGAAAATTCATGAACATTTAAAAAAATCCAAATGCATGGGTGTATGGTAGGAAACTATATTTTAGGATATTCCTGTAAGGCAGGTTTTATTCACTAATGACTATTGCTGCCTAATTTTTTAAGATAGAAATAATTTGTAAAAATGATAATAAAAGAATAGAAGCAAATAGAAAGAGAATGAAGCAATTTGTTCCTTATTCAGTGAAATATGATTAGTAATATTTCCATGTCTTAGTATGCCTTCTGGAGGAGTGCTTTTAAGACATGCAGCATGTAACTAGGCATTAGTGAATGTAATCCTGACATTTGTCCCTATAATAAAATTTAAGAGATATCACTGTCTCATTCTTTCCAGGATAACTTGGAAACCTGAATTAATTGAGAATTAACAAGTAGTATTAAACAGAGGAATACATTTGACAAAGCTGTCACTAATCTCTTTCCTATGGACCAAGGCTAAATAGACATCTCCCTTTCAACTATCCAAATATCAAACACCTAGAAGTTTATGGATGGCAGCACAGCTGTATCACAGTTCTGGAGAGAAATCTTACACCTACCTGCAAACAGCAGCCAAGAGAAGAGTTCTCATCACCTTCTGATCACAGTAGGAGCAAAAAAATGTTTTGTTGGCAATTTATGTAAAAGTATAGCAGATTTTAACACCTGTACCAGGAAGAGAGAGGAGTTTAAAGTTAAAGTAATGCCAGACGAGGAGACTAGGGTCAGAATACCTGCATCTTTTCTGCCCTACTAGGAAGAGTGGAATGCCAACTACTAGGCAGTGTCCCCTGTCTAACATAGAGCATTTAAATGTGCTTTGCAATTAGATTATCAGCTGCAACAGAAAGTTGTGCAAGCAGACGTGAAGCTGCCATTTCCACAAAGGGTGCAGAAATCCCACTAACCAATAACAGAATATAATGCCACTCTAATAACAGAAGTGGAAAGATACCGTCAACTTAGTAGACAAGGCTAACTACTGACAGACATGGCAAAAATGTCTGTATTGTTGGTATGGTCTACAAGGAAGAGCAGTTAACAGGAGCTATTGAACAACTGTTTCTGAGAGGAAATCTCTGCTACTTCTTGCCTTCAGGAAGCTGGGCATAAACTCCTGAAGGTATCAGGAATACCCCTAGGAGCAGTGTCACATAACATATGAACTCACCAGTTTTGCCCAGGAAGAAGTGCAGAAATTCCTAAAACTCAGCCTAAGATCCTAAGAGACAACAAAACCAGGGATGGGATTGGCATGTAGCATGATTGGCATGAGCACTAGTTCAAAAACATCAAACCTACTGGAATATCTCCATGTCTCAGTCAAAGGCGATGCAGACAGAGACTATAAATATTTTATATGAAATTTGCTCTACATTTAACAGTGATTACTGTGGGGAAGAGTAAATTCTGAATCTTGTGACTCTGAACAAGGACTTTCCTTGTGTATTAACCCTGATTAATAATGACATTCTCAGCCTCAGAGTCCTTCACACTTCAAGAACATTTTAAAATGACTTTATGTATCTGTCCCAGTTTACTGAACTCACTGTTTTGTTGTGTCACATTTGCTTGCAGTACAAGACTCTCTAGACCATAACTGGCTGATATTTTTCATGTTTTCTCGTTGCACATTGACATATCATTTGAAAAAAAAAGTTGTAGTTTTGAGCAAGAAATTCTGCAAGGTGTCAGTGGTCACTCTGATTGTACATAAAGGAAAACCCATGCATGATGGAGAACTTTGCCACTGCTGTTTATGTCTTTGCCATTGCTGTTCATGCTTCTAAGCTATTTGCAGTTCACATTTTTGACAATCTCATCATCAGTGTATTATGGTGGTACTATACTAATACAACTAAAATGTATTCTGATCAAGAGGATAAGCCAGCCTTTGACATCTTTTAGAGAGAGATTCTCACAGCTGAAGCATCCCGGAATACTGATCACTGCAGAAAACCTTCAAGATCACTGCTGGGGATGATCATTGGAAATTAGCTTCTCTGGGAAAGGGACCCAGATAATGCTCAAGATGATGTCCAAACTTACACTTCCTTTAAATTCATGGCAAGTAGATAGAAGCAGGAGTATAGCAACCTTAGTTGTCTAACTGCTGTTTTCACTTTTTAAATTAAAATTTGCTTTTTCAGGCTTTTATGCATTATCCCTAAAAAGTCATAAGATCCACATACTTTTATGCCACTAGACCAAGTCAAGCTGTCTGGACTGTCTGCCCATCTTCAGGATAGGAGGAAGAAAAGGTATAATATTGCAAGCAGAAAATATTGTGACAGAGACATTTCTTCCCCAGTCATGCAAGGGAAATAGTTCACACAATCATAGAATCCCATAAAAACCCACTATATTGCTGCTGAGCATACAGTAAAAAGACTTTAGACATTATAAGGTAGATGTGTCAGGCTACAGAGATTCTAGCCTCCCAGCACATTCTTGTCTTGCGTGGTAGTTCTGCCACTGGAAAATCCATTTCTCCACTTCTTTAAGACAAAGCTGTCCCTCCTCATCCTTGATATAGTCAACCCTGAACCGGTATATATTTGGGAACATGAGGAACAATCCTGATAGATCAAGTATTTTTAGTTTTGTCTCCCTAGCTTGTGGAAGATTAAATGTATAAAAACACTTAAGACCACTAATGATAAAATAGCTGGCAGAGCCCAGGAAGATGAACTGCTTGTCATGAATTCTATAACCAAGTGAAAGATAATGTGTCATCAACAAAATGGATACTGAACCTGGCTAACTATTTTCATTACAGCTCCAGCTGAAGACGCACTGCATTTCCTATCTGTCTACCAAGCACATCTGTGCAGGCTATTAGTACAACATAACAGCAGCACAAGTTAGAACCCTTGCCATGTATTGTGAAGGTTGCAACCTCAAATCCAATATCTGCTAGAATAATGAGTTTTTAAAAGATTAGAGAGGATAGGAGGGAAGAGGGGCATGAGCAGGAAACGTGATACAGGGAAGAAGGAAAGACTAAATAAAATAGGTTTCATGCAGAAAGATGCAGTGAAGCAGATCCTGGTTTGAAATCTCTTAAAATGAGGTCTTAACACTAGATGTCATTGCCATCATATCTCCCGAGGGTACAGCTGGCTCCGCCTGCAGGGCTTTCAGTGCCTCGCTGGCAGAGGCCTGTCACTTGCTATACTTAGGAATATAATGTTTATATAAATACACTTGTCCTTTTCTTCAGCCTATCTGCAGTACTATCATTTTCAGATGCAGACTGATACTTGAACAGAGAGAGTCAATCAGGAGGAGAGGCTATGGAAAAGTCTCGATTCCTTGGGAAAGTCCCCAACACCCAGCAGGAATGTCACACACAACGCTGCCCCTGCGTTATGTCTATATATATATAAAGATATATGTTGATAGATATCTCTGTGCACATTGCTGGCAGGAAGGATGGAAGGTTCCACTTTCATGTGTGTTGTTGGTAGGGGCAACAGGGCGGTATTCTCTTCACACTCAACATACCTTACATTTTTCAGTGAGAGTAATAAAGGACCTTCTTCAGTCACATCAGCATTTCATTGGTCCCTTCTCTGTTCACATGCAGGGTTAAAGATTCATCATCCTTCATCATGGTGTAAAAAAATTTCCCACTTACTGTGGTACTGATTCACATGGGGCTGAGGGGGTTGGAAACAATGTATTGAGGTTGCGCCATGAAAAATGCTAGTGAATTAAAGATGGTAAGCAATCCTACACAAGAAAGTAAACAATCCTCCAATGGGAGATGTAGCATCATGTTTAGAAGAGGACAAAAAATGCCATGTTGAAATAATTGAGCATCCAACTAGCCCAGTATGTATTCACTAACAAAGTTTTTCTAAAAAGATAGCAAAAAAAAAAGCGGTTTTCTTGATGATCAGAGAATTACTGATCTCCAGGAAATATTTCCACCAAATCCTTAAAAAGCAGAGGTTGGAGTTTGATCCAATACAGAGAATTTATATCTTTAGAAACCCTGGTCTTAGAAACCATAATATTCTCTTGAGGTATTTAATGATTCTTAAAAGTAAGTCACTCAAAGATTTATTTATTAGATTTATATACCCTGTAAACCATGAAACTAATGGTTACATACTACAGTTCTCACACACTTTTTGAAGACCACTTCAGTAGAGGAATTTCTTCAACTGAAAGCAGTGCATTTCTGAATCCAAAGAATATGAAAGACACTTTATTGTGTCCCATTTTGAGTGACATACTACTAGAAAAATAGATGAGGCATCCCAAAGCAGGGTCACTAAGGAGGTCTGGGGCTGGAGCACCCACCCAAAGAGGAGGACTGAGAGTGCTGGTCTTGTTCAGTCTGAAGATGAGGTGCTAATAGCAACTTTCAAATTCACAAGCTGCGCTGAGATTCAGATGCATGTAGCGCAGCTGCCTTAGCTTCTGGACAGCCTGGCACACAAGAAGGTGTAAGCTCGCTTCTGCTAGCACAGACACAGAATGCCACAACTGCTTACTTCCCCTGTGCTCATATCCCTGTCTCTGTGAAACAGGAGTAGCACACCTCCTTTTTTTCACCTTTGTGTCTGTCTGTCTGCACTGCAAATTCTTTGCTTCTCAATATCAGTGTGTGCAGTATCTAAAGCGGCTGATCTCTGTTACGGTTTCTCGTCATAATGGTGACACAGATAGATAGTCAAAATCATCGGAGTGCTAAGTATTCAGGAGTGTTTTCAGAGGTTGAGGGCTGCCATCTGCAGATTTTAGCTATGATTTCAAGGATTAAGATTTTTGTAAATCAAATGTCACCAGAACCTATTGTTCTCAGGGTCTGCTGTACTGCTTGTAAGAAAAATTCCAAGTTATTTATTATCTGCATAACAGGCATAATGTCAAACATCTCCATTTTCAAAGAAAGTGTATTTAGACACAAAGCAAAGTGGATTTCTTAATTTTGCCTTTAGATATTTTTTCCTAAAACTATGACAAACCCATTATGCTCTTGTTAATTTTTCAGGACTCTTTCATTATTTATTAATGCTCCTTCATCTACAGGCAGCACTAGCAGAACAATATTTTCCAGCATCTCAAACTATATCATCTCAGTTTCATTATGTTTATTTTTATTTTCAGAATAATCCTTCTGCCATAGTACACATTTTTACATAACATTAAATGGTTCCTAAAAAGGATTTTTTTCATTTTGGTTCTATGATGCTACTGGGTTTGATGTTGATTCATGTAAGGATGCAGTACATTAACTTTGCCAGATCAGAAGTACTGGCAGTCTTCTTCACTCATTTCTGCAGCTGAGGGAAGGGATTTAGTAAACATCTCCAGTCCAGGCATGCACCCTGCAAATTAATTCTTTCTGGAAAGATACAAGAGAAGTCATCATGGGGATTTCTTTCTGTGCAGGAATGAATCAGTTTAAACAACAGAATTTGTTTTGGTAAACTCTACGTAATTTGCTCTAGAGATTCTGGTTTGTCAGAATAATGTTATGGTAACACAGTTAAAGAAATCACCCCAAACAACCAGTGTCTTTCACTGTGAAGCTTTCTTCTGCTTCAGGAGAGAGGTTAAAGAATGCATCTTCAATGCAATCCAAAAGGCTGCATATTCCTGTGCAGTTCTGGAGAGCATTAACACATCAGTTCATACAATGCTGCAGTATCACTGTAGGGATCATGAGTGACCTGACTATAACACAAGGAAGAAATCCTGTGTTTTCACCCTATCCTGATTTGCTGGAAGAAGTACACCAGCAAGATAGATATGTGCTTCTTCAGGAGCATCTACAGAAGACATAGGGGAAAAAGGGGAAAAAAAGATCCTGAAAAAGTAAGAATCAGTAGTTGATATTGAATCTTCAATAGCAAGAGCTGTTAGTTGTACATCCTGCATGGATATTTCCATTTAATAAGCATGTCTGAACAAAATGAAAAAAACATACCAGTGACAGCAGTGATAGATACTCTCCTGGGACAGCCCGTGGCTGATACCCATGTAGTGCTCACAAATCTTGCCCTTGCCCCCTGACACCTCCATCACCCCCTCTCCTATTGGCCCCCACCTCCAGCTTTTTTTCTTTTTCTTCTAAAAAAAAAAATAATCCTGTATTTCTGGTAGAAAGGTACTGGGAGTAAGCTGATAAATCAAGTCAGAAGCAAGCTCTGTTTCTCCCTGGTGCTTGCTTGACTGTCATTAATGCATCTGCCCACTCCCCTGGAGAAGTCAGGCTTTATGGAATGTGGGAGGCATATCACATGGTGTCTGTCTATAACAAAAATCAAACAATGCTGTTACACAGAAGGTGTTGTGTTTTAGTCCTTTTCAATAATTCTGCCAAGAAGATATGCCTTTACAATCAGAATATTCCTTTTATAGCTGATCCTTTAATCTTTCTTTGGGAAACCATAAACACCCTCATGTTTTCCTTCACTTAGGAAGTTAAACATCTATATAAATAGAGGTTGTTTACGCTTAGAAGTCTCTCAGCATGCTAAGGCAGTGCTGCAACATATCATATATGCAATATATTTCACTGGGTACAGACTGGCTCTATGATTTGGAAGTATCAGTGTCTGTAGGCTAAGTATTACTGTTAGAAGACAATATAACATGCTGGATCTAACAACCCAAGAGAGGTGATGCTGCAGGATCTCCACATCCCCAAGTACAAACAATAGTGAGGCTGATGATATATTCCTAAAGGCACAGGCACACAGAGCACATAAATATATATATGAAATATATACATGCCCAGGCACACAGATCACAGATGCACAGAGCATTGACATGAACACAGAGAACCGACAGGAAATCTGTCTTTTTTCCACATTAATTTCAAGACTCCTCCTATCCCAAGGCTCTTTCCCCAGTGGAAAACCACTGCACTGGTAGCTTTCACACTACAAGTGTCTGTGAACAACCTGATCACATTTTATTTTTCCCAAACGACAGAAATGGTAATGCCTGTTCCCCAAAAAACTCAGAAGGACTTGTTACCTTGAAGAGATCTAAAGTGCTACCTTATCATTTTTTTTTTTAATGATACAATGTTGCCTAAATATTACTATTTCATAGACATGTCTCCACAAATTGAAAAAAAAATCAAACATCCCAGAAAAAGCAGTGACAGATGATCTGGAACACACCAAGGTTGACACCCATGCAGTACACATAAAAATTGCACTTCCTCCCTGACACCGGCATCACCACATCTACTACTGGCCCCAGCTCCAGGTGGCTCCTGCCTCAGTAGAAGGACTCCTCTGCTTAGTAGCAGAGCTCCGGGAGGAGGTGAGTTGAGGAGCATCAGGGAGTGTGAGAGAGAGAGAGAGAGGACAAATGTTATGGAATCCTACAAACTCGTGGTCACAATGTGTATACACCTGAAAGCCAGGTAACCCTTTAGGTCA
>JANHFX010025338.1:5589-51240 GCA_027560015.1 Chloroceryle amazona
CTGGGTGACCCTGCTCTGGCAGGGGGTTGGATTTGGTGATCTCTGGAGGTCCCTTCCACCCCCTACCATTCTATGGTTCTGTGTCATGATCTGCCAGGCTGTTGGAAATAGCCAGTAAGGTCTTCTGAAAGCAGAAGAGACAGAATATGTAGTCTAAAAATACATAGCTATTTGCAGACGTATGTTCTTATGGCACTAAGTTGTTAGGCTCAAAACCCGTGGGACTTGTTTTTTTATTTGTTTTGGACACTACTTTTAGTAAAATGGTGGGCATTGCAGGGGAAGAAATTTCAATTTTACTGTTTGCTTCTCCCTGGTGATGTTCTTCTTCTCTTGCATTCAGCTGTTCATCTGTCCCGAGCCCACACGTCATGGTTTCACTGTCATTTTGGTTCCTGCAGTTCCCCTCCCTTTCACCTGCAAGCCAGGGCAGCCTGCTTGTGCATAACGGTTGCCTGAGCCTTGTTCAAAGGAGGAAAATAATAAAAGCACAGAAATGCTGACTGGAAAAGCTTGAGAGGTGTTCCTGCCAGCGTAGGAAATTAAGTAGAAGGGGTCATGGTTAAAGTATTTATTTTGCATAGCGAGTCAGGCAATATGGGTGGACTGAAGTAACTACTCAGGTCTAATGAGGACCCAGCCACATCTTAGCTTGTATTTTTGTTAGATTTAATTAATTTAATCAGCTATTTCTTTAGATAGAATAGCTGATCAGTACTCAAGGACTTGCACTGATGATGGGAATGAATGTTTGTTCCCAAGTCAGACATAGTTAGTGACTTTACTGTGAGTATGCACAGCATTTTCCCCAACATGGCAGGAGCAAGCAGCGGGCTGCTTCTGGATGTGCAGTTCTCAGAACGCCTCTTCCCACATACTTTGTGAACACATAGGACTTTATCTTTGTTTTGTAGTCTTCACCCCAATGTTCGTCACTCAGGTTTATTGATTCATGTCCTGGCATTTTAAATTGCATAAACAGAGCCCAGTGAGAAATTGAAGTTCATCAAATGCAGGAGAGGATGGATTATTTTAGGCCACATTGCCGTGTGAACGTTTGTGCTAGTGCTCAGGGGACACTCTCGATGTGAGAATGAATGACAGTGGGCTGGTAAAATCATAGCAGGGCTTACGCTGGCATGCAGTGCCTGTGGATCTGTGCTGACACAGGGAATGGCTTCACGACACAGCTTCAGGCAAATGAGCCATTCACCACCCTGGGTGGCAGGAGATCCATTTATCCTGTTCGTGCTTCTGCATGTGTGCTCCAGCCACTTCCTTCCAGCCTGCTTTGGCACTTGTTGAATTGCTTGGTCAATTAATAGCACTCACTAAAATGGCAGGAAATTACCGTGGCAAAAGAACAGAATATTTCCTGATAGGATAGTGGTTTGAATTGGTTTACCGGGTGCAAATTGATTTACTGGGAGCAAAACAAGTGGGAAGAGAGCAGAGAGAAAAGATAGTCCCTTCTTTTGGCATTGGGGAGTGCTTAATTCAGCTCAGCTGCCTTCTCAAAACCATATTCAATACTGGGGCTTCCTAAACTGCTTAATCAGCCCCCACAACTGCCACCCTCCAGCCGCCTATTCCTCTCCCCATCTTACCCTCTGTGCTTTGTCTAAATTGCCAGGGCAGCAGAACAGCTTGGCAAACAAACACAGCTGAAAACAAAGCACCATCTTTTTCTCCAGTGTTTATCCTGTTGGCCAGCGTGCCCAGAGGAGCAGCTGGTGTCAGTGTCGGGCAGATATGGCAGTGAATGAACCTGCACCTCGCACCATTCACCAAGCAGGCTGCTAGTAGCAGTTTGCAAATGCTGGTGGCTGTAGGTCGGGTTCTGCTAAGGTTTTGCCTGGTATCTCTCTCCTCCTCTAAGGGCAGCTGTTTCTAGATAGCGTGGTCCTCGTGGTATATTTAGCTTGGGCATGGGGCTTTGGATTCAGGTGTAATCAAAGAAGGGCTTGACTGCCATGGTTGTTGCAGTCTGCGTGAAACTGTGTAGGATCTGAACGTTGTTAATAATACACCAAGCATTGCACTCCAGGCCACTGTATCTGCCTTGATTCATAGGATCATGAAATGGTAGGGGTTGGAAGGGACCTCTGGAGATCATCGAGTCCAATCCCCTGCCCAGAGCAGGGTCACCCAGGGCAGACCACACAGGAACAGAGCCAGGCAGGTCTCAAAAGTCACTAGAGAAGGAGATTCCACAACCTCCCTGGGCAGCCTGGGCCAGGCTCTGTCACCCTCACAGCAAAGAGGTTTTTCCTCACGTTGAGGTGGAACTTCCCGTGTTTCCTCTTGCCACCATTACCCCTCGTCCTGTCCCAGGGCACCACTGACAAGGGGCTGGCCCATTCTACTTGACAGATATTTCTAGACATTCATAAGATCCACATTCATTTCCCTCTGCCCTAGCAAAAGCTCCCCCTTCTCTCCTGATCTGTTTAGTGGAAATCCTGTTCCCTCCTGAGCTCTAGTCAGGGGGACAAGTACCTTTTCAGACTCATTTACAAAGACTTCCAGAGCCCCTTATTGCTCCCTTTCAGTCCATCCCGTTGAAAAACTTTGTTCCAGAAAAGCTCATTTGCTTTCTCTGCTAACTGGAAGTAATTCAGTGTATATTCTCCTGTGCTCATGATCTAGACAGCTTGGTACAACATAGCACACAGACAAGGAGCATCAGAATGGCTGTGAGGTACAAGATTTGAACCCCTTAAGGTATTTTTGTCCCCTTCTTCCTGGTTTGATACTGGTAAACTGTCTTCATATAATGAAAAAAAAAGAAAGTAGTTGAGCAGTACCAATATGCTTTCTGCTAGGTGCTGACTGAGCACCTAACTTCCATGTGTCCCCTTCTGGTACACTGAAAATAAAAGTATGAAATGTCTAACGTGAGCTCTGGGGAGTTCTGAGTTGCCATTCTTGTGAGGATGGAGATGCAGGAACTGCAGTGTTACTGTTAAACAAGTAAGGTACAGAAAGAGCTAAGTATGAGACTTCATTTGATCTTGGCCTGGAAAGTTGCACTGGAAAGCACTTCAGAATTATTAAGTGCAACTTCTTTTCCTGGTTCCTGAATTTTGCAAGATAGCGTGTAAATGACTTTGTCTAACCAAACTTTTCCAGTGGTAACACCTGCATGGTTCCGAAACCAACAACAAATGGGAGTGCCAGTGCAAATAAAGAGCCAATGGCTGCCAAGGTTTTTATCCTGGATCCCATAGTTTTGCCCTGAGTATGGTTATAAAACATGGGTGCCACCCACTGGTACTACAGGTGGGAGGTGCGTAAAGGATGATGACAGGGAGCCAGTGTAGACACGGTTGCTGTCTCAAAGCTTTTTTTCCATGGATCTTTGCAACTATGTGAGCACGCTTTTGTAATGTTGGTTTTGTAAGTACAGGTTGGTCTGCATGTGCTTTTCTGTGCCTATGTATGCACACCATTTAAATGGAACTGCTCTTTGTACAAAGCAAAGCCATTAGCTAGTGCTAAGATGGAGCTTGGACTATTTTATGACTCAGATGATACGATGTGATTGCTGGCTAACGGTCCTAAAGTCTATTTTCTGTAATGCTGTCATGTCTGATCACATGTTTTTCCTGTCTGTGTGTATCTGAGAGATGCCAGGACTGTTCCTCTTACGGTGATACCCGTGTACTCGTGTGCAAATGTGTGCTATAGCCAAGGTAGGTGGACTTAGTGTGCTTACTTTCAGCATGTGCCTGAAAAGCTTGGTGTTGTTGCTGTGTTATCACTCCTTTAACTGGGTTAATTTTGTAGCCATGCCCTGAAATGAGGTGAATTTGCTAGCAAAGGACATAAAATCAGAAACAAACCTTTTGAGATACCTTAAAGTGCAGATATATTCCATTTTCCTCTTTCTGTGTTGTGCAACTGATAAAACATAATCTCACCCATTCATTTTAAGCGTGAGAACAAACCCTGGTTAATGTTTCATCCATCACTAACTTCCATAAAAGCATATTCCTTTCAGTAAGAATGCCACATATTATTGTTAACATTTGCCATTGAGGCTAATTGCCTTGAACTCAACTGAAATAAAGTACTTAGAGGATGAAAGTCCCAATGCCTACAAAATGGTCTAGGTGCTACTGTTTGTGAAGCTGTTAAGTCTTACTTTTTTATCAGTGCTTGTAAGAAACAGTGCCTAAATGTACACGCCTTGCCTTTCTGTCAGTCGTCACTATTCACCACACTGGGTTTGGTTCATTTCTTTTTAAATTTGTTAAATTTTTCTTGAATTCTCTCTGGCCGTGCAGTCTGCCGTTCACAGGGTTTGACAGTGGATGTACTGCCTCATTCTCTGAGCCTTGAAATCCCAGGGCTGCTTCTTTACACAACCACTGATCATAAGGGGTAGAAAGCTTCATAATTCAGCTCACTTGTTGCTTCACAAGTCATCCTTTTCTCCTAATAAATTTCATTAATATTCTTTGTGTCCGTGCAGAAGACAGATTGGAAACCCACTTGCTTGTAACTGAACATGGCAGGGGATGTAAAAAGATTCACACGCATGCTACTGGAATGCAACAGCAACGACAAGCTATGTGGTAAGCTTCACAGATTCCTTTAAGTAATCAGCTTGCACACGCTGAGCAGGAAGTCCAGCTTTACTAAAAAGTGGGCCAAAGCCTTTCCCCGCCTCCATCTGCATCCCAGCCCAGACAGAAGCTTTCCCTGAGCTTTCCCTGCATTGCGTCTCAGGGCAGAAACTTCTAAAGGGATGCAGCCTTTATGGTGGTATTCATCTCAGGTAGTTTTAGCCATTTTAGAGTATTTCTACATTGAATGGGACATAATATAGTCATTAAATATTCTCCGCAGCTTCTCTAAGGACCGGTCTTGTGAGATTTTGATGTCATATTTTTTTCTGTCATCTTTGGGAACTGAAATGTGGTCTTGGCATATGCAAAAATAGCACCACCCCCAAATTTGGGAGAGTGGTGAGAAGAGAGTTAGTTACCTGTAACAACCTTGTTAACTGCAGTTTCTTCAGGTCAAATTCCAAACCAGTTTACCACACCCCATTTTCTTTCAAAAGCTTCTACGGAGGAGCTGAAGCTGTAATTGCAGGTGTATTTGTGATGACATAACAATATCCATCTCCTCCCATCTTCCTGCTATCCCTCTGCCAGGCCCAGTTCTGTTTCACTGGTAGATGACACTTACACATGGCTTATGTGTGGCTACACTTAGCCTCTGTATTAAGGCATCTAAACAAGTGACCTTTGGTGTGGAAGTCCCAGTTGTTTCATACGTTTTAGATACTCAGCACCTCTGAAAAACAGGGTGGCAACACTGGCAGTGTGTTCAGTTGCTATTTCAAGGCGTAGAGGATAGATGCATAAGCTTTTCGGGTTGAAAGTCACCAAAAGGTGTTATTACTCCTTTGTTATACAGAACTAGTGTGCATCAGGCAGTGCTGCTTATTCCTTACTTTCCTGTTTTCTTTTCCTGCTGATAGTTGTGCGTGAATATCAGACTGAAGTGATTGTTGTCCCGGTTCTCCTTGTGGGTTTTTTTGTCATCCTGCTAACTGTGATCCTTTGGCTCCACTGTCGAGGCTTGCGAGCGAAGCAGCAGCAATCATCATCATCATCATCTGGACACCAAGGTAAAAAAGAAGTTTTTTTCAACCAGAGGTCTTTCCTCAATTGGTTTCAGTGGCCAGAAGTCTTATCTCCTTGCCCCATTGCTTGAGCAACAGCCAAGCAATAGCATTTATGAAGAGCCTGAGTAGTATTCAGCAATCCAGTGACCCTACTGGGGTCACCATCGTTTACTCCACTTGAAGTAGTCATAGTGGAATCTGTAGTACAGAATGATCTGAGAAAACCTAAAGCCATAGAGGCTGTTTAACGTACTCTGGTAGCATCACTTGAGAGTTGCAAAGTGTATTTATATAACAACTATCTAGCGGCTACTGCAAGGAGAATTTCACTGGGGTGATTACAAATATCGGTCATTTTGATGCGGATCCCGCCTGTTAATCCATTTTCTATACTTCCATTGAAGAGATTTCATTTCAAGCTGCTGTCTTCCTATGGAGACAACAGGAAACAGCACAGGGACTGGTGAAGGGGTAGGGAAAGGTTTGTTGGTATTGCAAACACATGTTGCTGTGTGGAAATGAAAATTCAGTTCTGATTTTAGGCTTGTAGATGAAAAAGCCTCTTCAGCTCAAGGGCCAGGATAAGTAAGGTGCAATAACAGTTCCTCACTTTATCTGGATTTCCAAAACAGTGTGGAGCAAAAATAATGAGTATGGAAGGACGGGCATTGACACCTACTGCAAGAGTTAATCTGTCTGGTTTTATGCCTCATGTGTATTCGCTTTTGTCAGTGAATGACAAGAATCATCAGGAACCCAGCTCAACGGAGAACCGCTATATCCAGCTGAGCGAGACATCTCTGGGGAGCCTGCTAAATTCTGCATCCTTGACTCTGAAAGGGCTGGAGATAGCACGAGAGAAACTCTCACGAGACACCTTGCAGCTGGTTACACATGGCCGCTATGGAGGCATCTACAGAGCACAGTTGGAAACTGGGAAACCTGGGAAGACTAAGCCTGTGGTGTTGAAAGCCTTGCAAGGTAAGGTGCATGGCTGGGATCCACTTTGGTACAGATCTGCATCAAAGACACGATGCTGGGCAGAACTTTGCAGTCATTACTGGTCAAGAACAAGCTGTGTTCAGTCACCACGTTAGCTAGTCGGAGTGGTGATTTGGTAGGAGTGTCTTGATAGGACCAAAGAAGATTGCTGTTCATGTTGATTTTAAGCTACTCAGCCTGTTCTTTGCTGCCTCCGTTTTGTTTTGTCATTGTTGGTGGTGTTTTGGGATTGGTTGGTTGGTTTGTTTGTTTTGTGGCTTGCTTGTTTGTTTTTCTTTCAGACCTGGCTAGTCCTCAAGAAGTAAAGGATTTCCTGGGAAGGATTAAATTTCATCAAAATCTTGGCCATCATGAGAACCTGGTTGAATTGGTTGGATGCTGTGTAGACCAGATTCCACTTTATATGATCATGGAAGATGTGTCTCTTGGTGACCTGTTGACATTTCTATGGACGTGTCGGAAGGTGAGTCAAAAGAAGTCATGATAATCTTCTTAAATTTCTTAGGTACATGTCTAGCTATAGGTCATAGTCCATAAGTCACAGATGACTGTTTTAATCTCTATGCATCCCTCTATATCAGTCTAAACTATTTCCATGCCCAAAGAAGCTCTACACAATCTAAACTGGAATAAAATGAATGGATATCTTGATTGATACGATATAGTTCTGAGAAGTTGACGTACTTCTGTAAAGCTAAGTCTTACTGCAGACCATCCTTGAGGCGTGTAGCAGGCCCTGAAATAAGAGTGAGAGTTGATACAGTTACCTGAATTTCTAAAAAGATTTAAATAATGTCTCACTCCAAATGTTTTTAAGAAAGCAGAACGGGTTAGAACACCAGGGAGAAGGTCATTGAATGATAACTAATTGACTGAGGAATTGCAGGAGGATGTTCCAAGATTGAGAGACTGGCCAATAAAAAGAAGAGATGAAACTCAGTTAAAAATGAAATGGTGCACTCGTAGAAGAGCAATCTTAGCTTCACATATGTAACAATGGCCTCCTGTCTGCCCATTTCTGATAAGGAGTAAAATCACAGGGCTGTGTATGAAAATAAATACACAGTGTATGAAAATACACAGTCCAATGAAAATGTTACCTTGAGCCAAAAAAGAAACCAAATATTAACCAAACCATTATTAAGAAAGGCACAGAAACAAAACTCCAATATATAAATCCATCATTCTCCTACATCTGGAACACTAAACACAAAGATACTGCTTACTGTCTTGTTCAGCTAGAGGTGGTAGCAAATAAAGATAGCAAATTCCACGTTCAGAGCAAACAAATGGAGATGTTTTTTCATGAAGTGGGGAGTTCCTTGCCACTGACTGCTGTAGATACTGACGTTTCACATGGGTTCGACGTAAGACTGAATACAATCATGGCAGGTAACCTTTCAAAGGTTACTGAATGTTTTGAAATCATAACCATCTCAGGAAGTCCTTAAACTGGAAATACTTTGGGTCTGGAAAATGACACAGGAGAAGCATTGTGTGCTTACCTTCTTCTCTTTCTGTCATGTGGGCATTCATCTAAGGTCACTGTTACAGGCAGGGTAGTAGCAGAGATGGACTCTTAGTCTCACACCGGATAACCATTTGTATCTTATAAATGGGCTTTTCTACTCATCATTCTAATTTAGAATACATCTTTCATTCAACCCTATAGGTTCCAGTTCTTCACTGGCATTCTGCCCATTTCTGTTAACCTTTTCTCCACTCTTCAATTTACCCAGCAGTTGTCTCTTGGTGGACTTGTCTTACCCAGCCCACCATCCATCCCTCAACATCACCCATCCATGTACCCTTATATTGCAGTCAATTGTGAAATTAGCTGGAGGAGTAGAAGATTGGATACTGTTCATTTTATTAGATTAGAAGAACACACACCCCAGGACCCGACAGTTACGGCATTTCTTTGAACCAAGGTCTGCTCTTTTGTCTCTAGGATCTAATGACGATGGATGGTGTTCCCTATGACCTCACCGAGAGGCAAGTATATGAAGTTGGACAGCAGATTGCAGCGGCTCTGGTAAGTCTGCTTCCATTTGCCACGTTTTTAGCTTCTTGCTTCATTGCAACATATGTTTGCATTGTGGCCTAAGTCTTCTTGGCCTAAGCACTGAGGATGTGCATTATGACAACTGAGCCAGTTGTGTTTGCATTATTGTGGTGAGGATACATCTCTATTCCACAGTGTGGAAGAAAGGAATAAACTAAGTGAAAATTTATATTCATTAAAATTAATTTTTAAATGCTCACAATCTCTTCATTTTCCAACTTTCCAGGCTTACCTTGAACAGAAGAAGTTGTTCCATGGTGACATTGCAGCCAGGAACGTCCTCCTTCATCACAACTTCACAGCTAAGCTCTGTGGTTTGGGTCTGGCCTATGAAACTCACACATACGGTGCCAACTCAGTCACGCAGAGTGTGCCAGTCAAGTGGCAGGCACCAGAGCAGCTCCTGAAGAAACCCCCCAGCATCAAGGCAGACATGTATGATTTAATTTCCAGGCTAGAAGTTATCTGTCTGTCAGGCTTCTCTCTTTCCCTCCTTTATGTATCATTTCATGTCCTGAAGTTCACAGTGAGGCATATCTAGTCCCAGCATAATGCTCCACCTTACAGCTCATGCCTTCTCGTCTCGTTTCCGAGGTCATGCCTAGTTGTTTGTCTATATTTAAGCTAGCTAGCTAGCTACAATGGAAACTGAACGTTGCTTTCATTTCTTTTCTTGCAGATGGTCTTTTGGAATTCTACTGTATGAAATGATTACCTTAGGTAAGAAGATTTCATGATAACATGTAAGAAGACCCAAAATCTCAAATTTTAAGAGTGTAAAGTTGGACCATTTAAATAAGCATCCTGCTTTTTCCAACTTGTAAATTCTTGACAATTCCTTTTAGCCTTTCTGCAGTGTGAGTTGTGGTAGGAAAACTGGATTTTGGTAGGGAAGAAAGGCATTCTCACCTGCTATTGGCAACCATTACCTTATAGTTTTTTTCCTGTTATTCCTTTTGCCCTTCCAGGTGCTCCACCATATCCTGAGGTGCCACCTTCTGACATCTTATCATACCTGCAGAGACAGAACATTATGAAGCAGCCCTCAACCTGCCAGCAAGCCATGTAAGCCACTTGCTTTATGGACAATTGCACTTGAGAGCCGCAGAGCTAAATGGAAGTGAGAGATACAAAACTAAATCTTAACAGAAGGTCTCTAAGTCTACACCATACAAACCAGTAACCTGTTGGCCAAGGAGGCTTGTTCTCACATGTCTGCCACGGCTCCTTGCTGGATTCTGCTGCATGAAACCCTGATGGCCAAAACCTTTCTCTCCTGCTTTTGAAGATTTCTCTTCCTTGTCTTTCTGTTTCCTTGTCTGCCCTTGCATTTTGTTGGTCCACTGCTTCCCTGCAAGGTGCAGAACTATTCTAGAGTATCTTTCTCCTCTAAGTTGCGTGATTCTCCCTGAAATGAACAAAGCATCCACGGGGAAGATCTAAGATGTTAACTTCCTTTTGCAAAGACCCAGTTTCTTTTCATATTCAGAGGCTTTTTCTTCCATGATGCTGTTTCAAAAGGGGATACTCAGCAATCTTCTTGCCTTTTCCCATACTCACAGTTGACATCCTGGCAAACAGCTGCGTGCCTTTGTCCCCACACATTACTACGTGGTTGCAAATTTCAGAGGTCATTGAAAAGAACCTCGTATGAAGCGGAAAAGAAGGAGGTCTCAACATTTTAAATGAGATGACTTGACTGTAGTGTAACTTTGCATTGATACTTCTCATTCCCAGTGCTTCCCTGCCTCTCCATCTTACAGGTACAGCATCATGAAGTCCTGCTGGCAGTGGAATGCAACTAAACGACCTTCTCCAAAAGACCTGATCCAGGCCCTGCAAGTAGCTATGAAGACCAGCAATGGCCATGCAGTATTGCAGGTGCCTGAGCTAGTGGTGCCTGAACTCTACGCTAATGTTGCTGGCGTTGATGTGAACAGTCTAGTGATGGAATACACTATACTCTGAAGGACCATTTCACACGTTGGTAAAGGTGAAGTTTCTGAGTTTGCCCTTTCTAGACACTTTGCAATCTCAGAATGAGGTGCGTATCTTGGGAGGGATCCCTTTGGCTTTTCTGAACACATTAAATCTCTCTCCTCCACGCCAGAAACAACAAACTATTATAATGATTATTATTAAATCAACCTGTTGATATCCTTCTGCCAGTGGTCATTTGGTAGCAAAGTAGGTTTAGGAAGCCGTAGAAGATGTAATAAGAAATTTGAGTTAAAGGAGCGTGTTGAGTTTGTGCAGCAAGGTTTTGGAAGCAAGAGGGCTATGGGGGTGGCTTCTGTGAGAAGATGCCAGAAACTTCCCCTGTGTCTGATAGAGACAGTTCCAGCCAGCTACAAGATGGGCCTTCCACTGATCAAAGCTGAGCCCACTGGTGATGTTGGTAGCACCCATCTGATAACATTTTTAATTATTTAAATGGTAAAAAATACTGCACAACAGCAGCTGAGAGAGAGGAGTGAGAGTATGTGAGAGAAACAGCCCTTCAGCCACCAAGGTCAGTAAAGAAGGAGAGGGAGGAAGTGCTCCAGATGCTGGAGCAGATATCCACCTGCAGCCTGTGGAGGACCCATGCTGGAGCAGGTGGATGTGCCCAAAGGAGACTGTGACTTCATGGGAAGTTCGTGCTGGAGCCGGATCCTGGCAGGACCTGTGTCCCTGTGTAGAGAGGACCCCTCTCCGGAGCAGGTTTACTGGCAGGACCAGTGACCCTGTGGGGGACCCACGCCAGAGCAATCTGTTCCCGAAGGACTATACCCCTTGGAAGAGACCCGTGCTGGAGCAGTTCACGAGGAACTACAGCCTGTATGAAGGACTGATTGGAGAAGTTCACAGGGGACTGTCTCCCATTGGAAGGAACCCATGGTGTAGCAGGGGACGAGTGTGAGGAGTCCTCCCTCTGAGGAGGAAGGAGTGGCAGAGGCAGCCTGTGATGAACTGACTGCAACCCACACCCTGGTCCCCCTGCGCTGCTGGGGGGCAGGAAGCAGAGAAAACCAGGAGTGAAGCCGAGAAGGGAGAGTGCGGGAAGATCTTTTAAGATTTGTTTTTATTTATTATCCTACTCTGGTTTTGACTGGCAATAAATTAAATTAATTTCCCCAAGTGGAGTGTTTTGCTCTTGATGGTAATTGGCGAGTGATCTCTCCCTGCCCTTATCTCCACCCGTGAACCTTTCATTCTGTTCTCTCTCCCTTGTCCGTTTGATAGCAGCATGGTGGGCACCTGGCACTCAGCCCGGGTCAACCCACCCAAAGGAGGTCTCTGGAAATGTCTCTCCATCCTTTCTGTCCCAAGAAGCTGCATCAGTTGGGTATTCAAAAGAGGAGATGAAACATTAGAAGAGCTTATGGTAAGACTTGCCCTAGGACAGCTAAGAGTTCAAGTTCAGTGGAAATACACCTGTATGTCTTCAGTGTCTGCCTGGAAGAGGAGCATGTCTCTTTAATAAAAAACAAAAGAGAGGGGTTTTTGCAGGTTCAACATTTACATTTGATAATATGAGCTGCAGGAAGTTTATCTAAAACTATTTGGTCATGGATTTTAATGATCATGCAAAAACGTTGCGAAAAAACGGAGGCACTTGAAGTTGTGAGTATTTTTTCTTCATTTCAAAAGAAGCAGAATCAGTCTGTGAAACAAATTTTCTCATCTGACTTCTGTTGTTTGTAGTTTCTAAGTGGATAGTGCCTTTGTTGTTTTTTTTTCTCTAATTATTTTGGCACGTTGAGCAATAAAGATTCTTGTAAACAAACCAAACCCAGGAAGTCTTCAACCTTCCCTTTATATATTAAACATACACAGCTGTAAAAAGGAGCTTAGATCCTGGTCTCCATCAAAATTTATTAGTCTTCTTCCAAAGACAATGTTAAGTTTTCTCTTTTAAATGCAAAATAACATGAATGTAATGGTTGTTTTTTTCTAGATCACTGAGGCTTTATAGAAACTATATTTCCATCCAGATGTAAAAGTAATATTAGTTCATACAGGACTTAGAACATTGCCAAGTCCATTAAACAGTGCTCAGTTAGCTTTTGGACTTTCCATATGGTGTTGGCTAATCACCAGCTTGATGTCCAGAACCACTGGTGGTGTAAATCTGGCTTGAAAAATTGAAAAGTCTGCTTTTCAAAATGCTAAAATAGTAACATCCTCTTCTCCCTCACTTGAAAACAGGTTCCAATCTACTTTAAAATTAAATATAAGTCACATTCATGGTTACCAGTTAGCCACTAGTATTTTTTTTCTTTCTGCTGAATAAACTATTCATAAAACACCCCAAAGGTTTGCTTGCTTCAAACCTCCCACCCAGGAACAGGTTCTTCTCAAGGGTCTTGCCAGTGAAAGCTGGGTGTGTTTCAGATACAGAATACAACCTCAGAACTCCGAGCAGTGTCCACAGCGCTGCTACAGACCTGATGAACACTGCACAGTGAGCTTTGTTAAATGGAGAGCTAACGTGGAAAATGCATCCCTGTTCTCAAAGCTCCCTATCTTGTTACATCAATAGAAAGCAATGTTCTGGTTTACACAAATCTGCGTATTTTGTTCCTGTTATCAATGCTCTGATCAAGGGTGTCAGTGGGAATTCAGAATGCTGGGCACCTCACAAACTTTAATGAGATCTGCTTTAGTTTCCCTGAGATCAAATCTGTGCCAAGATCCTGCTTATGAATTTGCTCACAGAAAGACATTTTCTTGCTATATGATAAGGTCTGGATTTAATTTCCTTTCTATAAATTGGCTTGCTTCTCAATACGAGCATTCTTATTCTGGCTTGACTGATTTTTCCCCAGGTTAGCTGATAGAGGTTTGGAAGCGACCGAATCTAAATCAGATTAAGCTTTCTAGTGGCATAAAAGGCATTACCCATGTGGAGTTACCCTAGTTTAACTACACTTTATGCTAATTAAATTAGTCTGTATAGAAATCTTTTCCACATGGCAGTCTCTGTGGGTCTATATTTTCAGGATCAGTGTAGACTAATGCATGAATTCCTCCTTAAGTGAGTCTACTGAGGGCCTGGGGAAAAAATGTCACAGTTCTTTTGTGGCCAAATGTGGATTTTCAATGGGTTTTTTTGACTTTTGATTATTACGTTGCCATTTTCTCCAAGACAGCAGTGCCATCTACACAGTTCAGTCAATCCCCGCTGACTTAGCATGAAGCAGAGGAGCCACAACTCCTTCAAAGTGAACTTTGCACTTGGCCTCACCTCTCTGATTTGCAGTACTTCTGACAGTTTGCCATCACTGGAAGCATGAGTTTACTGCCTCTTCGAAGCAAGCTGGTTACTTCCCGCACAGTGATGCCCTAGGACTGGGGTGTAGATGAATCTTTTTGAACTCTCTAGGCCATAAGAGAGTAAATCCATAAATCTTTCTGCTGCTGCAGTGGGCATGTGGCCAAGGAAGCCCATTTAAACCCGCCAAAGAGAGCTGCTGCAGTGCTCTTACTTGCTCTTCTGTGATCACAGAACTGCTTTTTGATAAGGGCTGTGGTTGGGCCATGAGGATGTGAAAGTGCAGTTGTTTATGCTGCCTCCTACAGCTTGTGGTATTATTTATAGCAGGCACTGCACCATCAAGAGATAGCTTTAATTCACAAATGTAGCCCCTCAAACTCTCCAAGACACATAAAAGTGCTATTTTTTTCACATTAGTTACTGTCACAGAATGTTTTAACCAGTCTTTTTACTTATGACAAAAAGAGAAGTTGGCCTGGGTTTTTCCTCTTGCCCTGTTTTCAACCATCCTTCCCTGTCATCCACTTCTGCAAGAGGTGCTTTAGTTCCGTAGCTTTGTGTTTTGCATTAGAGGTGTTACAGTTCTGTTCCCATGTCAGCATAACTTCACGCTGAGCATGTTATAGCCGTAGCTAGGAAGTGACAAGCTCATTCATCTTCCAGGCTCATTTCCAATTTTTCACCAGTTATTTAGATCTGATTTACTTTCCTCTGCTGCCATCATGCTGCATAGTTTGCTCTATATTTGTCTCTGCTGGAGCAGCCCTTTCTGTTAGAATCTCTCTCAGGTGGCATCCTAATAACAAGGAGCAGTTGTGCTTCACTGCAGTCGTTGCTCTTGCTAGGGCAAGGAAAGTTTCTCAGATGTCAGACCAGATGGATGTCAAAAAAAATCCTTGTTACAGGGTCACTTTATTATAATTTATTTATTAGCTTTGAAATTAATTATTATGTTATTAGTTATTATTTATTAATTTACTCCCTTTACTTCACATGGGTTCATAAAAGATGCCAGCATGGTGTCTGGCATAAGAAACAAGCAGCGACGAGACAGAACTCAGCCCAGTCCCCCAGGTTGCAGGATTTGCCCTTGTTTCCCTACAGTGAGTTGTAAGGCAGGATGGACTGGTCTTACTACATCTGCCCTCTGGTAGACGACCTTACAATTAAGAATTGATGCTGTGATGCAAGAGGAGGACTTGACTGCCCAGCTGATTTTGTTTAGATGCAGCTCTTAATATGAATGCAATTCAAAAGACTTCATATGGAGTTGATTTGCACATTTCAGGTTAACAGTAATATCTGTGCTGGCTTCTAATGTGCTTTGAGCTTTCAGATTAAAGTTGCCACTTTTGAACTACTATTAATGATTACTGTCTTTGTTTTCTTATTTGAAATTGGTTTGGATTATATCAATTTTAGCTCAAAATCCATCTCCCATGGAAATATTTCTGTGCAGGAGGCTGTATTTCCCTTTGTGGTTTTGTTCTGGTTTGTTTGATTGTTTTTGGTTTGGTTGGTTTTATGTTTTTTTTTGTTTGTTCATTTTTTGTTTGGGCTTGTGTAGTTTTAACTAATGTTTTTTAAATACTGTGTGGAGCCAAAATGTGTGCTGGCAAGCTTTCTTCTGTGTACTGCTGGCTTTTCTGTTCAAAGGCTGGAAAAGCTGCTAGATACAGGGAATGGCTGTAGAGGATGAGCTGGCTTTAGCCAAAATAGGTGTCTTTAGCCGGCTAAAACCACAAGAGGAAATCACAGATGAAAGAGGTGGGTGGCTACGGGTGACTTTTCAGGTCTGTAATGGCAGTGTAGTTTGGAGTCCCACACAGGACAGAGAGACACCAGTCAAAAAAGAACGTTTGGAGAACACTGCAAAGATGACATTAAGTCATTTGGGACTGACAACAAATACCTACCTTTTCAGTCTGAGTGATACACTGGAGTCAGAGAATGCTGTCAGGTCTCATCCACCATGGCTTTGCTGCTAGAACTGTTAACATTTGATCTCCTATTGCAAAATACTCTTCATTCTTGCTGGTCCACTGTCAGTATGGCACCTGACCTAGGCTTTGTAGCTGTAAGTGGTGGGATACACCCAAGCTGTGAACAATGGGTAAGAAAATCGTTACTGAAATCTTGCTGTGCTGTGTAGCTGGTTTTATAGCCTCTTTTAAATTGAGTTTTGTGGTTGGTTATTTAAGTTGTAAGCTCCCTGCCCTGTATTTGAACTATAGGTGAGCAGCTGGTAAGTGGTGATTGAAGAAATGCAATGTGGAAAGCATAGCCATGGCACTTTCTTCTGCATGCTTCTGTATGTTTAGAGTGAATCTGACATGGAAGGTATAAAAACACAACCAGCATGTGAAATAATACTGGGTAAGATGACAAAGTCTTGAAATGCTGAGTCTTAGTAAGGATGACACATACCTGTAGACCCTGCATCCCATACCGGCTCCTTTAAAGAGGAAGCAAAAAAATTCTGGACTCGATCTGTCTCAAGAGTATCACAACTCACATATCTTCCTTTTACTTCCCTCTTGGGTTTGATATATGTTTATTACCCAGCACTACTATTTTTCCTGTTCCTGTTGGAGGTGCAGATTTAAAGTTCACCCTGACCTTGTTTCTAAGCTCAGACTGTATGAGCTTGCAGATCATGAAGTGTGAGTGGGGAGGCTTAGCTTTCACTGACAAGTGAGTGGCTGGGTAAGTGTTATTTGAGCTGAAAACTCTTCTCCCCTATTTCTTTTGATGTGTCCTGTGTGAGAGATTTCTTTGTGTGCATTAATAATGCCTCTACCATGGTATTGGCAGCTGCCACCTCGTCAGATGCTGAAGCACGCATGGAGACACTTCTTCAGCCTCTGCTTCACTCCTGCTTCCGACTTTGGGAAACATAGCAGACCTATGGTATGGGGAAGCAGTGTTTTAGTAGTGCTAGGCTCAAGCTGCAACACTACCAGCAAGGCATGTTATGAAATGTTTATAATCTGGTTTAGATTACAGTTTAAATTGGTGCCCACGAGTCAAGGAAAGATTTCTGTCCAGACCCTAAATTTCAAGTTTTTCTTCTCGCAGCAGTTTTTGGTAGAAGTTGTCAGCATCCTGGGTTTAAGAGCAAAGGAACTGCTGAAGAGGAAATGAAGAGCACAGGTAGGATTAAAGAAGTTGAGGAAATGTTCATGTCAGAGGAAGAAGCTACTATGTGTCTTTTTCCTGTCACAGAATGACCCTTGTTTGCATCCAGTACCTTCCAAAGGTGCTGGATCTGCTTATCAGGAAGCCTGTTGTTCACATGCTGGGTGGTATTAAGATGACAGGGAAAGAACAAACCCTGTCATGAGACTCATGCTGCACCTTCCTGCTTGCTGCTAGTCACTGCAGACTTATCCTTTCCCTAATTCTTCATCGATAACGCAATGCATGTTTGTTCTGCGGGATACATTCCCTCCTGAAATGACATCTAGAGCCCTTCAGTGCAGCGCCCAGAGAGAATGTGCTATGTCAGAATAGGACCTTTCAAGAACCCACCAGTGTAGCAGAGCAACATCAAGATAGTCAAGCTAAGATTGTGTTGAGTTTGTTAAAAAATCAGTGATTCTGAGCACGGTTACCTGGTTTGAGTTTGTAGAGCTATGCCTGCACTGGAATTGTTATTCATGTTCATATTCATGTTAAACCAGGACGTTCAACTGAAAATGCTCTCTCTTGGTTCTTAGTTGTTAATAGCTGGCTTCTGCATCTGTTTGTGCTAGTGTGCTAGGATATTTTGTCTTCAGGGTAACATTTGCTACGATATGACTAAGTCATCCAGGAGTATTCCGAGTAAGAAGAGGTGCTAGTTGTGATTCATATTAATTAAACCAGATTTTGTTTGCAGGAGGTGATGGATCCAAACGTGGTGAGAGGAGCTGTACGTTTCTTCCGACTTGGGGCACATCCAGAGTTACCTGGCTACAGTACAGCCATGTGATTACTCAGTGAGCTGCTTTACATGGCAAAGGTAAAGGCAAAAGCGTCTGAACGACCTCTCTCCTGTGGAAGTCTGTGAACTAAATCAGAATTTAAATTAGAAAAATAATCCCCTAGCTGATAATTTCTGTTTTGCCAGGCACCACACTGTAATTCCAGTGGTGGTTGTCTCGGTGCCTGTAACAGAGCCTGCTCCTCACTTCAGGGGTACAGCTGCCAAGTTACCTCACATTGGCCAAAGTGCTTCCCTGCACTGGGGTCCTGCCCTGTAACTGGGGTTCCTGGTCACGATGCCGGGGAGGATTTCTGGGCGACAGGCACCCTGGAAGCAGGTGTGGTTATGCATGATGTAACCAGCATCAATTTCAGCTTTCCAGCCATGGTTTGCATCACTTTGGCAGAAGCTGGGACCTGAAATAAAGCACCATTTGTGAAAACAATGGGGTTGAGATGCCCGGTGATTGTTTCCCGTCCAGGCTTGTCGTTCAGACTGGCACCGCGTAAGCCAGCGTGCTGAGACACTCCAGATGGTCTCTTCGTGGCCTGTAGGCATCTGTTGCTCTGCTTTTGTTGGAAGCGGCATTGCTTAGTGTTTGTCTTGTACCCGACAGCAGCAAGATGCATGGTTGGTACCCCTGTCACTATATCCTACCTGCAGCATCACTGCAGTGCACATCCCTGGGCATGCTGGCCAGAGCTGTGGTCTTCTTGCAGCACCAGCTGCCCATCTCTGACCTACAGTTTTATCTTCTTTTTTCTTCTCCAGAGAACAGGTCTAAGAAAATGGAAGGGATAAAATAGTGAGAGGTTTGCTTTGCTTCACTTAAGACTTGGAGTTTTGTGGCGTGCTATCAAAGGTATGTTTTGTGACCAAGCAAGAATATACAATATTCTTGTTTGTGTCTTTCTATGGACACATGTACTCAAAATCTTAATGCTCATGTGAATGGTAGGCAGAGAGTGCCTGTGGTTACTACAGTTCATCACCAAAACCCAAATGAGAAAAAGGAGAATCCTAAAATGAGAAACAGAAAATCATGGGAAGGCAGACACAGAACTTCACATCAAGATCAATATCTACATGGGTTCTGCGAGCAGCTGTGTGGTGAGACCACATTTTGAAATTCCTTCCTGTTTTCCAGCAGTTTTTCCATCCCATACATGTGCACATAACCTTGAAAACTCTTGCAGATGACTTGCAGATCATGATGTTAAGAAACTGACTACAGAAGCTTCTCTGCAAGATTTTGGAATTGGTAATAATATCTCAAAATAAGCTGAGGCTTGAAGGCAGTAAGCATCTTAGCTCTGAGAACAGTTGTGGTCAGTACGATGTTTACTCACTGTGTTACACTTGGGTGTTTATTTAAGATGCAGAGTGCCAAGGGATGTCCCTGCGTGATGCCCCTGTTCCTAGCTTAATGTCCCAGCTGTCTTCTGAAGAACATATTGCATGCAAGACAGAAAATGCAAACGAAGCTCTCACCAGGTTTTTTTTACATATATAGCTATATATATATAAACATTATTATGTTTTTATACAGTGAGAGCAGCCACATCAAGGTTCTGGTCTTTAATCCAAATCCAATGGTTCAGAAGCAATAAAGAAAACCTAGGTGTTGGATGTCCTAGCATAGGAGCCAGGCTACCCGAGTACAACTCTGGGAATTGGTCTCTCTCCCTCTCCTGCTGTCCCAGCTCAGTTCTGAACCTGGGAAAAATTTGGTTTCAAGTTGTATTATAACCAAGAAAATACTGCAAAAATTTCTTAGGGAAGTTTCACAACCAGCTTCAAGATTTAGAGCTGGTCACATCAAATGACACTGCAAGTTTCTGACTTCTCTCAGATATGCAAGTTCCTTCCTTGATGCCATAAAGGCAACATGTTTATTAGGGGAAAACTATTAAACAGAAGAAGTCTGCTGCAAGACCAACAAACACAATGCCTGCCAGCCTGGGAACAAGGCTTGGGAACCAGAAACTTCCGTGAGAAGTGCAGCCGGCATCTTTGAAGTGCAGCTGGGTACCTGGAAGTGGGAGACAGCTCGAGATAGTATCAATAAGCACAAAACCAAGGACTGTAACAGCAAGTCATAATCTGGAACGGTGAAAGAAGAAAACATCCTGGGAAAGTAAGAATTGGTAACTGCCATTGATTATTTCAGCTTCAAGAATAGGAAAAGAGTCTGGAAAAATAAAAACTGATCTGAGAGAATGTTGATTTGGCAAGGAAAGGCTTCTGGCCATCTGGTGAAATTGTCCACTACCAGTGGAGCATTGATGGAATGCTCTTCTGGGTAATTCCGAAAAGTCTATTTGCCAGTATTCTTCAGGCTTCATTCCTTTCTATATTTCTCCTGGTGGTGGTTTCGACTGGATTTTGGGGTTCTTTGCACAACACACGGGTTTTGGTATCTTCGGACACAAACTCGTCAGACTATAACAATTAAAGATGAGATATCTCTAGAACATGCTAGGATGGAGCTCTGTCTTCTGACCACTGATGACTGGATGAGTTGACAGTCCCTCTAGGATAAGGCAATTTTCTGTTATACTCCTTCATCTGGGTTCATATTGTGGAACATATCAGGAAAAACCCTCACCTCAAACCAACAATTTCCTTAGAATTATCTGCTGCATTAGCAAAAATAGATGTTTGGATCAAAAGTTTTTCAATGACTAATAAACAAGCAGCAGTTATTCATTCTTCTGTACTTTGTTTATACCAGGAAGAAACCCAGGATTAGGAATCAGAGCAGACTCTCATCCATTGTTCTGTTAAGGTTAAAAAAAAAGCTTTCTACCCTTGAAAGTATTTATGAATGATTTCAAGGCATTTAGTGCTTTGCCTGCAGGAGTTTGTGCAATCAACATTCTGCTGTGTAGAGGAATGTGAGTGTTACTCCGGGGAATCTCATTCCAGAAGCACAAAAAAAAGTGTAGCTCCACGGTGGCAACAAGGAAAATTCTGTGAAGAGTTACAATATATAACCTGGACCTATGAGTCCTTAATAATTTGAACGACTGAAGAGTGCCCTCTGCTATTCAAAACTGATACAGCAACATCAGAAGTCCCCACGTGAAGAGAACAAAATCCCTATGTTTACATCACGGTGGCAATGAAATAATAACTTTGTTAACTGTACTTAGAAGTTAATGAGTTAAAGAAGACAGTTCTATATAACTAGGGTCTTGTTTTAGGTTACTTGTTTTGCTGCAATGACAATCTGAAAGGTGTTTTTTCACTCCAGTGAGACTGATGCAGGTAGACAGCCCCTAGCAGCCCAAACCATGGGGGGTTTCAGTCAGTTTGACATATCCTGGGCGAGATTTGCAAGAAAACAGGTGGGGTTGTTTTGAGTCTTGCAGGTGAGTCCCTCAAAGGCTGCGCAGAGGCAAGGTTGGCACCGGGTATCTGTCTTCTCTCTGGAAACTCCGCACGTGGTGATGTTCTCTTGGCTCCCGCTGTTTAACTCAGCAGGAAGGAAGAGCTGTTCAGATAGCAACCTTCTGAGTAGTTAGGACAGTGTTACTGATATGGCCCATGTCATTATCTCTGTCCCTTGTCTCCCCTTTTCCATCCTGAGCAGCAGCTAGGAGTTCTTCCTAATGCCAAACCTTACCCTCTTTGACTAGTAGCCCCCAGTTCCTGGGCTGTGATCCGATACTGGGATGTATTATTGTCTACAGCAGCAACTGCAGCTCGTGTGCTTTATCTTAGGAGAAATAGTAAATGTATCTGTCTTCCATTTTTTCTGTTGTATACAGGCTTCTGTGATGGAGCAGAATGTATGGCCTACCCATCTGCCCCTTCCATGCTGAATAATAATAAACTACAAGACAATCGAGAGTACCCAGAGAAGCAAATGAGGGCCCATTTCATAGAATCATAGAATGGCTTGAGTTGGAAGGAAACTTAAAGACCAGCTAGTTCCAACCCTCCTGCCATGGGCAGAGAGACCAGACTGGGTTACTCAGAGCCTCATCCAGCCTGGTCTTAAATACTTTCAGGGATGGAAGCATCCACAACTTCTCTGGGCAGCCTATTCCAGTGTCTCACGACTCTCATAGTAAAGAACTTCTTCCTAATGGCTAATCTAAGTCTACCCTTCTCTAGTTTAACATCGTTGCCCCTCGTCCTGTTGCCACATGCCCTTGTAAACAGTCCCTCCCCAGCTTTCCTGTAGCCCCCTTCAGGTACTGGAAGGCTGCTATAAGGTGTCCCCAGAGCCTTCTCTTCTCCAGGCTGAGCAATCCCAGCTCCCTCAGCCTGTCCTCGTAGGAGAGGTGCTCCAGCCCCTGATCATCTTCGTGGCCTCCTCTGGACCCACTCCAACAGATCCATGTCCTTCTTATTCTGGGGGCTCCAGAGCTGGACACTGTGCTCCAGGTCTGCTCCACAAGAGCAGAGCAGAGGGGCAGAATCCCCTCCCTTGACCTGCTGGCCACGCTGCTTTTGATGCAGCCCAGGATATGGTTGGCTTTTTGGGCTGCCAGTGCACATTGCCAGCTCATGTTCAGTGCTTCATCAACCAGCACCCCAAGTCCTTCTCTGCAGGGCTGCTCTCAATCCACTCATCACCCAGCCTGTATTTGTGCTTGGGATGGCCCTGCCCCAGGTGGAGGACCTCGCACTTGGCCCTGTTGAACTGCATGAGGTTGGCACGGGCCCACATCTTCAGCGTATGAAGGTCCCTCTGGATCCCTCAAGGCATCCCTTCCCTCCACTGTGTCAACTGCACCACACAGCTTGGTGTTGTTCTCAAACCTGCTGAGGGTGCACACGATTTCTTTATGTGCCTTTTATAGTAAGATGAGAGAATTTAACAATAAAAGATGTTTTCCAGGGTTGTATTTCAAATAAATGAGGATGGCATAGGACACCAGGCTGCTTTCAGAACAGAAGACCTTTATTCCTTGGACTATACAAAAGGACTAGCTCATATTTGTGAACAAGGGGCTTTCTAAGGCAAACTTTCCCATCAACGAGGTAGAGAAAATCATGCTACTATGAATAATACTGAGGCATATGACATACTTGAGAAAAAATTCCTACAGTAGTTGTAGCCCATCTGCTTTGCAAAATACTAATCCTGATTGCCTTGGAAGGATTTAAAAAAAATTTAGCAGCCATCACGTCAATCTTCCAGGATTTTTTTATGCCTTACAGTAAAGAATAAAGAGCAGCTTCAGCCCTGCTCTGCACACTCCCCTCTCCAATCAGAGAACCCTTCTGTGACCTTGCTTATTCTCTGCATACAAGAGGAGTTTATTTTAAAGACATAATCAGTTGAGAAGCAATTTGTTCATTAGTTTTCTTTAATAGCAATTCATTTTGAGTTACAAAGACTAACACATATACACCCCAAAAAAAGCAGCAGAGGTGCTTCAAATACCTTTTGATAAATAGCATTGTTCTCTGCAAACCAGGCAGGATTCTTGGCACATAAATTCTTCTCATCTGGGTGTTGCTTCAGCTTCTGAGGAGTGCTCTCCTGTTTAATATGTACAATAGCACCTCAGGAATGTACGAGTCATTTCTCAGAACATGAAATGTGTACCCTGTTCTCCCTGTAGAGTCTGAGGAATGAAAGGAAGGGGGTTTTTTGTTACTTCTGGAGATTGTATCACTTGTGACTTTGCTATAGTCAACTATCAGATCCATAAACTATACTGACAGTACTGGAGTGGTGGGAAATTATTTGGGCTCTGGAGTGAAAACCAGTGTTTACATATTCTAAATAAATTAAACCAAAAATCTCTTCTCAAACAGCCTTCTCTGTGCATTGCTGAGCTGCTCCACTGGTTGTCAGAGGGATGGAAACAGGCAAAAACCGTGGGTGCCCTGAGAAGTGGTATGTGACTCCCAGTCCCCAGTGCTTCATGGAGATGGGTGCTATTGTTACAAGAATTGTTACCCAGTCTAATATCCAGTATCATGCTACCACAGACACCCAGAAGATGGGTAATTGGTCTATCACCCGCTCGCTTGTTAGTTGTAATTTTGCAAGACTGACATCTAAACCCTGATATTTTTTGACAATCCTCATTCAAGCATCATGCCATCTGACAGTCTCTCCTAATGACTGACTTGGTAGAAACGCTGTGAGATTTTTGTTCTGTGCTGCCTGCAGTGTTTTAAATGCCTGAAAGGGGCTGAATTTTTCTTAACTGTGTTTGATCCACTTTAATGCAGTCCTGCTGTGTACATAGTGTCAGGAAAAAAAATAAATGGGAAAAAAAAATGTTAGGGTAATCCAGTTCTTTTTAAAGAACTTGTAGTGTGTTTTGCTTAATAATTTTAATCACAAAAGCAGATCATAGGCTGGACCTGATGATCTCAGAGGTCTTTTCCAGCCTCAGTAATTCTGTGATTCTGTGCTATGTCAGACCCAGCCAGTTGTCTCACATCCGCTCTTTGCTGGCCAGTAAGTCCTGTCATGAAATACCAGTTCAATTAGAACATGTTTTTTCCATCTAGTTCCCAGCTAAATAATTTTCTAACTCTTGCATCATTTCCCAGCTGGGTCCACTGAGAGCATACAAGCAAAGAAGCAGCAACCTTGCTTTCTATTCTTTCAAGCCAGCTGATCCCAGGTAGGATCTACCCAGTCCAGTATTAATCCAGTATTAATCACCTCTCAATAGCTTTTTCCAGCCTGTCATATATGATGATGACTGAAATGAGAAGTGAAGGAGAGTGGCACCATCCATAGGCTGAAGCATTCATAGGTAGACAACCACCACAAAACTTTCTTGGCTTCATTTTGACTCCCGCCAAGAAAGAAAGGAATTTTTTTTCACTGAACTTTGGAGAGGAACAGATTTTCTGCTTGGGAAGAAAACATTTTAGGTATCAGATAGGCAATATCCATTGGAATAAATATCCATTTATTCCACTACTCATAGTTCTGGTTTGGGGTGGAACTTTCAAGGTGATTTTCAACTGAAACTTCTGAGTGTAGGTGTTATTTTATCCAGTTATTTTGGAAAGAACAAGAAAATATCATGTGCATAAGATAACTCTGGCTGATCAACTTCCTACAGGAGCAGATGTGAACGAGCACCATCCTGCCAGACCTGGCAGTTCGTAGCACTTTGAACCTTTAAAATATGCTTGGCAATGGTAATTAAACTAAATAACAGTAAGTACTTTATTTGAAATAAATTTCCAATTCATTACAATATTTTTGCAGGCTTATGTTTTTCTATTTTTAATAATTACTAATGAAAGAATATTTATTTATTTATTAATTCCTTTCTTTTCCACTATCTCCTGTTTCAACAGAAGTCTAAAATCACTCTCTTTTAATTTTTTTATTACTCCTTGACCAGAGTCTTGTCAGTTGTCTTCAAATACTGTACATGGGTGAGTCAAACTTGCTAATTATTTGCTTTGTTCTGTTTTTTTTTTCTGCAAACTATAGTGAAATGAGATAATTATGAAATCTATTAAAATCTCCTTGGAGAAAAAGAATAATATTTACTAATAATGCACAAGTTTGGCAGAAAAGATTGCCAAGTATTTTGATGTACATGCACTTGATTATACCCAAAACAAGGTTACAGTCTCCAGGAAAAAAAAATAAAGTAGCTTAGAACCATTTTTGATATAAAGGAAAACTGATTTTTATCAAATTACTTGTTCTAATGTTGGAGAAGGAGAGATATTTTAAGCTGGTGCTTACACAGAAGGCAAGATGTTACTGTCATCTCTCTGCAACTCTAATCTCAGTGCAATGAAAGTAGCTGAGAGCAGAATCTTGTCTCTGCTTTTGGGTTCAGAGTCTGCTCTCATAGAAAGAAACCCAAAACTCTTTAGGAGAGCCAGTAAAAGCAGAATCAAGCATCTAATATTTTTTCTTCCATTGTAAATACTTTATGTCTCCTTTGATGCTCTTGCCTATCTGTTAGAGACTTGTTGCTACTTCTTGGTCCAAGGTTTATTAGTAACTGCCATTGTTACCTAGCTGGAAGTATAAGGCTAATTTCCTTTATACTGTAATTGCAGGAGAGTTCAATTTTGTTTACAGCTTCTAAACTTCAGAGCCATGAATCCTACTTAATGTTGTGCTCTTGGATCCTGCAATAATATTACTGAATCTGTCCCATCAGATGACTTTATCATCTCCGTTCTACACTTTGGAGATTGACAACTCCTACAACCATCAGGCAGATAAATAGCTTACGCAAACAGTGGATATTTGAGTTCTTTGACTGAAACATGGGGTTTTTTAATAGAAAATGCTTATGATAACAATTGTATGAAACTGGAAAATGGAGATAGCTGGGAGGTTTCTGTATCACTTTGACTAGTTCACCCTGTCTCTTTTTCTGTACTGTTTAAGAGGCAGTACAAAACTCCCCAGAAAACACACTACCTCCAAATTATAGCCAGTATATATTTTTTTTTTCTCTATTATTTCATTATATAAATTACCCATTCAAACTCCCACACTACGCATGGTGTACATCTTTCATATTTCCAATCAAAACCCACACTATTTGGAGACAAAAAAATAATTTTCAACCTAAGCTCATGAATAATAGTAAATTACCTTTGGTATTTCTGAAAGTGGATGAATCTATGAAGAAGCTGACTGAGTTCTAGCAGTTAGAATATCCCCACCTCTTGCTTCAGAGACCTGATGTTTGTCTGCTTTTTCTACCTGATCTATGCTCACCTTCTGCAGTTCAACAAACAACTGCCTTTCCATAAGTAGGATGACCGTATTTGTATCAATCTCTGTAATTTGCTTTGAGATCCTTTGGAAATGGAGACTAGGCTTGTCATGTGGTGAAACTTGCCCCACATTATCACTCTGACAAAATGAGACTTGAGCTGCTTTGCCAGCTTTAACACTTCAGATGATTTGAGTACGGACTGGGGAAAAGAAGGAAAGTACAAATAGCTGTTATGGGGAAAGCTCTGAACTGCATCGGCCCCGTTCCGGATGATTCAGGTGTGCAGCAGAGAAAAACAAGAAGCACAGAGAAACTCCTAACAACTTTCATCCTTCTAACATATTAGTGATCCCAGAAAAGACCATTAATTGGATTAACATGTGGAGGAAGCTAAAGCAACCTGGGCTGATCTGAAGACGAGCTAATTGATGGCTTCCTGGCCATCTCAGCTAGGCAGCAATAAATAGTGAAAACAATTGTCTCTGAAGAAGCACATCTCCAGATGTACAGCATCTTACAGAGGTTAAACTTGAGCTGGAACTGCTACATGTACAATCTAGGCCACCACGCAAGTCTTGGACACTTTTGCCAGCTGGAATAAGTGTACTTGTCATGGCCAAAGCAGTCCTGACTTGAGGAATTTAATTTATTGCCAAGTAGTGCAAACTTTTGATTATTGATTTGGATATTGAGGGGAAAAAAAAAAAAAAAAAAGGAAAAAGTAAGCAATTAAACATTCAGGGAAACACTTTTACTCTTCTTTTCCCCAGCTCAGCCTCAGTCAGTTACAATCTCACCCCTTCCTGGTCTCAGCTGTCCTTGTTTTTGCCATGCATTATGCTGAGTCTCTCTCAGCGCCTTCAGGAATATGATGTGAAGTGCAGGAGGCTGAGGTTGGAACATAATGGTTTCTCTCTGCCAGTCCATGCATTTTACTCATTTTCCTCTGTTCTGACACGGGTGACTCACAGGCTGCAGTCCCTTTGGAGGTGTTCCTGCTCTGGTATGGGTTGTCCCCAAACCACAGTCCCTCAAATGTGTCCCTGCTCTGGGATGGAGCTTCTCCTTCCAAGGGTGCATCTCCAGCCATGTCCTCAGCAACGTCTTCTTCCACGTGTCTCCTTACAGATCTCCTCCCCTTTGTGGGTGCTGCTCTTTCTTAATGTGTTTGAGCGGGGGTGCCACGTGCTCCGCCATGGATCTGCTGCCCAGCTCTGACAGGCTGGAGGTCTCTGGAGCACCATGTGCCATTCACACCTATCTCAGAGTTAGCTGGGAGTAGCTGGGAGTGACATGGGGCAGCTCACTGGCTTCTCCCACACAAGGCAGCCCTGCAGCTCCCTGTTACAGAAACCCTGCCAGTTATCCTCTGTGCAGTGTTACTGCCCAAAGTCCGTGGTGCCACTCACAGTCATAGTGGAGTTTTTGGCTCGAGCGTGTGTTCTGCAGAGAGAGCAGCATGTGTGCGCATGTGTTTCATAGCTAGGCATTGCCAGCCACCTGCTAATTCCCTTAGGAAATAAATCTGAGATCTTAAGTCACTGAGTGGTGTTCTTTTCCTGTGGCTACCTCGCCCGAAAGAGCCCAGTACAGTTTACTTTCCTTTAAAAATTGTTTCTTTCTTGTCTTATATGAATATGCTCTTGTAAGAATATGCTGCTTGACCAGGTGGCATGTTCAGATCCTCTCTGGGATGCAGGTTCTGACCAGGAATCCTTGTCAAGAAGGTACCTTCTTTTGTAGTCTGGACAGTCCAATGCCAACTGCAGAAAGAGAAGGAAACATCCACACAGTGGAAGCAGCTGATCTGCAATACCTGAGCTAAGAGGAGTGTCAGGGTGGTCCAGAAAATTGCAGCTCACTCTACCTGGCATGTACTGCCTGGATGTGTTTTCTGCTTTCTGGAAAAAAAATAGGAGAATGTACCAGTAAAAGAATAGACCATGAAAATAGGCTCGAATATGAATCTGCCTTAGAGGCTTTGTGACTTTTCTGGAGCTCAGAAGTTGGTCCAGATATGCACTCGATTCTGACTTCTGGAGTAGTCACAAAAGTTATTTTCCTCCGTGATTGAGTTGGGGAAATGCAGTTTTCTTACAGGACATCCTCAAGGCAAAAGAAGATGAAATCTATTATAAGAAGCAAAAAAATCTCCATTTTATTAGGTAGCTGTAGGGCCTTCAGTCTCTACCACTGGATTAGTCCTTTCTCATCTTCTGAGGTCGACAATTTTCTCTAACAGTGAAATACTGTAACACTCATCTCCATGACATCCACAGCAAACAGATAGACTTTAAAATGCCGTATTTATTTTAGCCAGGAAATCCTATCCCAAAAGGATAACATTTCCAAATGTGTCTTATGTCTGGGTTATTTTTTCACTTAGACAGCCACACATGAATACAGCCATTAGTTTCAAAACGATCAAGATTTATTTCTGCTTTGTCATGGGACTATGTGTTTAAGAACACTACAAAACATAATATTACTGAAAATCTGTGGGTTCAGTGTTGCATTTATTTCAGCATTTTCAAGCGTGAGTGGGGCTTCAGCCCTAAAGATCTAGTCCTAAATGTCCAAACTCTTCCAAAACTTTCAGAACTTTACATTTAGGCTTCTAAATCACTTGAATACTTTTGCAAACTTTATGAAACATCTTCATAATAAAATAGAGGAGCAGATACTAAACACTTGTAAGTTTCCAGAAAAATCCAACAAAATACAGCTGAGAAGAAAATGCCTTCTTTTTTTTCCAGGCTTGCACTGTGATTTGGTTTTTTGTTCCAGAGAAAGAAGTCACTGACAAATGTATCAATGAGCTTTGAAGAGAGCAGTTGCTCAAAGCCAATTCAGCAGCTTTCCTGGCAGTGTGTCAAGAGGAGGAGCTACCTTCTTGTTACTGGTTCTGACAAAGAAATCAGAATTTCCCCAGTCCACAAATAGGAGAATGTCAAAAGGTTTCAGTGCTGTGTTCCCAAAGATGATGAACTGTTTCTTTCATTAATGAAATGTAATACGAATATACAGAACCCACACTTCACATCTGACTGTTTAATGAGTTATTAGAGGTGCTAGTGATCAGGGGGAGGAGGCGTTTTTTTTTCTTAACTCTGCTTCTAATTTGTTGCATGACCTTGAGGCAAACAAGCCTGCAGCTCTGGGTCTTGACTTCCCCAGCAGCACGATGGAGACAGTAAAGCTGCCTCACTGGGCTGCTGTGAGGCTGAACAGATCAGTATTCCTGAAAGGACGATCATCTAGATCTTGTTGTGAAGTGTGAACACAAGCTAATGAAATATGATCAGACCTGTCACTGCTCATTTTCTGTTGTATAGCTCCTTGGAACAAAAGAACTGTGAGTGAGACCTTGTGGTGGTTTAGAGCCCACCCAGCCACCTGCTCGGTCCTACCCCTCTCTGGTGGGATGGGGAGGAGAAAATACAACAAAAAGGCTTGAGGATCAAGACAAAGAACAGGGAGGGCTCACTCACCAGTTATAGTCACTGGCAAAAACCAGACTCAACCAGGGGAGACAAAATCTATTTAATTTAAAAAAACCCACCATCAATTGAACCAAGAGTAGGACAGTGATAAATACAGATGGGTCTTAGAAACATCTTCCCCCCACACTTCTTCCTGGGCTCAGCTCCACTCCCAGTTCTCTACCTCCTCCCCACTGGCAGCACAGGGGGGCAGGGAATGGAGGTTGCCATCAGTCTGTCCCAGGTTGTTTCTGCTGCTCCCTCCTCCTCAGGGAGAAAACTCCTCACAGTCATCCCCTGCTGCACTGTGGCATCCCTCCCACAGGAGACAGTCCTCCATAAACTTCTCCTACCAGCTCGGGTCCCTTCCTGAGGCTGCAATCCTCCCAGCGACAGACTGCTTCCCTCAGTCATGGCCTTCTGAGGCATCAGTGCCCTGCTCCAGGATGGGGGTCCCCACAGGCTGCAGGTGGGATTCTGCTCCACCGTTGATCTCTAAGGGCTGCAAGGGCTCAGCCTGCCATCTCACCATGGTTGGTCCAGAGTGCCTCCTCCCACCTCCTTCCTCACTGACCTCAACACCTGCCCGGTTGTCTCTCTCTAGTCTCACTCCCCAAACAAAGAACTCCCCAGAGGAACTCACCCAACAGGTTTTCCCCTCCTAATTATGTTATCACTGACTGGCTTGGCCTTGGCCAGAGGTGGGTCTGACTTGAAGCTTGGGGGAGCTACAGAAGCCACATCAGTAGCTCCCTCCTCCACTACCAAAACCCCTGCAGACACAAACCCGACACGGACCTGAAATGCTCCAATGTTACATCTGAACAACCACAGCAAAACTGAAAAATACTTATTTCAGATTCAAATTTGCATTAGCATCCTCTCCATCATTTTTATACACATTCTTACATAGTGCATTGCAACTTGACTCCTGGCTTTCTTGACTCATTCTAAAAGGCTTGTTTTGCCCCTTGTCTTCTCATTGTTCTCGCCTAAATTCTTGACTCTATTGCTGTTTGTATCCACGTGGTGATACCAATCTTTTAATCATATATTTATTTGATTCTTGGGCTCAGAATACCTATTAAGTAAAGGAAGGACCATCTCTGTTAGAACTGTTCATTCCCTCCTCTTTCGGATGTTCTGTACGACTGTCTGCCCAGGGTCAAAAAAGGTTAATTGATAGCACTGAGGTAGCCCAGTGGTCACGGAGAGCTCAGATGGCCACTTGTAATGAGTACCCACAAAAGGACTAGCTAGACAGCTAGGTAGGTAAATCACCACGGCTTCAGCAGGTACTCAGCATTGCAAATGAACCCTCTATGCAGCTGCAGTTCTATTGGTAGTAACAGAAATCTGAATGCACTGGTACCTGTTGCAGCCACCACCCACCTCATCTAGGAGGAGCTTTTTCTGCACTACCTTTGGCATTAGTTTATGCTGTCTGTATCTTTTCACTCCTGCCTTGGAGTCACTGTGTTATTCTAGTGATGGGCTTCCCACGCAATCCTGCCAGGTTCACTCATATCCTGCAGTCCTTTCACTGGTTTGTTCTTGCTTTCCTCCCACACCTTGCTCCAACAGGCTACTACCTCCATCTGCACTCCACAGACTGCTCCAGTTTTGCCTCCCCCCATTCTCCCAGAGCAATCCAGTCCCAGTCTGGAGGCTTCTGCTTTTCCAGACTCTAATTTTCACCCTCAGTTGCAAAGGATAAAGGTAGAGGGACTGTTTCTTCACCTCTGAAATACGGCTCTAGGTAGTGAATTGCTTTCCTCCAAGGTTTCTTATGACCTGATGCTTTCTTGTAATCCTTTGCACTCCATAGATGAGGCAGTTTAGAGGCTGCAGACTGCAGTACCCTTTCTGAGCACTCCAGGTTCTTTTTTCACCCCTACTTTTACCCTTGCAAACATTTCCATAACCACTCGAAGCCCATGACCATGTATGACCCCGTGCATTTCTTCCCCCCCTCTGTTTCTCTATTGATTTTCACTTCCCAGTACCCACTTTTGGCACATGGCTGTGGCTCCAGCTGTGCTGAATACACGTTTGTATTTGTGCTGAATGTGTGTTTGTCCATCATCCTAAGGGCTGGGTGACAGATAACATGCACAGTCCCATACTTCTTGTTTGCCTGTATACACTACAGCTGCCAGAGTGGCTGTGCTGTGGGACTGTAAAGCAGCCCTACAGTGTGTGCCTGCATCTTCCTTTTTCTTTCCCTTCTGCACTGGTTTCCAAACCTTTTCTCTGTGTGGGGAGTTGAACTGCAAATGCACAGTGTATATCACTCTCTCCCTTACATCTCTTCTACTTACACGTGCTTTAGGTGAACCCTGTCAGACTAATATGCTTTGCTTATTTGCTGCACTACAAGGCTGAGTCTGGGAAGTTGTGTGGATTTTGACAGCACATCATGGGATGGCATGCAAATTCACTGTTGCATGGGGTACAACTTGAAGACACAGAGAGAGTTTTGGCATGGTAATATTCATGATGTGGCCATATGAAGATGTAGGTGTGTTTAAAGTGGTGTGAGGCACGGTGGAAAAGGTTCATGTGTGTGTACAAGTGTGTCTGGGGTGAGCATGGTGTGGTATTTCCAGCATAAGGTGTGGGAAGTTGCCTACACTTTTGCATGTGTGGTCCAGCTGGTGTGGTCACCGGTCTGTATGTGTCATGGGAATGATGTGCAATGACTTTGCCTATTTGATGTGAGGCATTTTCAGCCCTGCTCGCTGTGTATTTGGCAGCAAAATATCCTCAAAACCTGGGTAATGGAGGTAGGTGATGCTGCTGCATGAGAGCACATCTTGGCCTTTCGTCCTCTGCTGTGAGAGAAAAGGTGGCTGGGAAGGCAATGACATCAAAGGGTAAGGAAAGCTTTTTGTTCCTGATAATCCTGCTGCACCCTGAGGGGAGAAGGGGCAAGTGCCACTGGAGGAATAATAGGATACTGGAAGAGATAAGAGGAAGAGCCAGGTAACTGGTCTACTCCAAGGAGGAGGACTGGACAAGAACATATACCATCAACTGCTGATGTCCCTGACACATTAGGAGACACTCTCAAAGTCCTCAGGTGGTTGCCACCCTCGTGCAGACTCCCTGTGCTTCTATGCAATCTCCATCTGTCCTTAGGAAACAGCATCTGTAGTACTGAGCACTGGCAGAAGAACTGAACACTTTGCTCTCTGGGAGAGCAAAGCCAGAATTCCAGCAGGAAGGAAACAGGCTGCAGATTTGATGGCAGTTGTGGGACTTGCCATGCACATGATAAATGTGCTGGGAACACTGAATGGAGATGCTTTTGCCCCAGCAGCAAAAGCAAGAAGTTAGATCCTCTGCAAACACTAGGGATTTACACTCACTGACCTAAAGGCATGAGGCCACAGGGGAGACTATTCCAAAGGGGTCAAGTAGCTTGTTAGGAAAGATGAGTAGGGATGCTGACTGAAAATTAATTGGGTCAAGGATGGTGAGGTACACCAAGGGCTAGGAGAGTGTCCCACTAGAGGTAACAGGGACTGCTACCTCCTCAAAACTCCCTAGGTTCCTAAGTTGTCTGTGGATACTGCAGTGATGCAGATGATTAGAGAAGATTGTGGCAAAAAGCTAGAACAGGGTCTTGCAGTCTGACAAAGACTTCTCTAAACTGTGGGGAGAAAACAAAGTAGACAGGAGATGAATCAGATGAATTTTTCCTTCAGTTACTAATCCAGGACATTCAACCTTAATGCAGTTCTAGGAATGTCCTCACTTGCAAAATGAGGCTCTTTAGGTTCTCCTGCTGCTTCCATGTATTGCTATTTATAGCATCGATTAACAACCTTTTAATTCACAAAAAGCAATACAGCATACAGATGACACTGGCCAGAATGCAAAATCAGGGAGAATCAGACCCTTACTTTACAGAGAGCTGCTGCAAGATCCAGCTTTTTCAGGAGAATATTAATGAATTACTGTCATTTATACAGAGAGAAGCATGAGCTGTGCATTGGACACCTTCATGTTTCTAGGAACACAAATACCATGGGACTTGCAACATCTTCCTAAAGATTGGGCAGTGCCAGGAGGGGCAGCTGTGCTCTGCCCGGGTCAGCAAAGAGCTCTCTTGTCACACTCCATGGCTTATCCTGGGGGAGTGTTTAGCTGAGTCTGAGTGACAGGAATAAGCTGGAGTTTCTCCCTCTGGTAGCCTTATTTCTGTTTTAATCAGTGTTTCTTTCATCTCAGACATGACTGCTTTATGGATGTGAAAATAGCAGTCTTCAGCATAATTTAGGATTTTTTGGTTTATCTCAGATATCCTTCCTGGGGATGTTTTCAGGCCCTAATGCCCCAGGTCATCTCTTTCCTTGCTCCAGGAGAATGTCTTCTTTCAAAGCAAGCATCAGGATGACTGGAGAGAGGATCCCAGGTGCAGTGACAGTGACCAAGGCAGAGTATTAATTACTTAACCTCTCTTAACCAGCTGAGCCCCTTGTTTCCCCCAGGCCGTGTTCCAATCCCATTTCCATAACCCACAGAGTAAATGTGACAGCCTTTGAGCCAGGGCTAACATTTCACACATGGACCAGGCAAATCACAGTCGGCAAACGTGCCCACCTCCAATTTCTCCCATCGATGGCACTGACACAAACATGCAAACTAGCATGGCAGAAACAAACACCTGCTTAGGCATAATCCAGGGTGGTTTTCTGCTTGAGCCAGCAGACAATGCCACAATCTAGACAGCAAAGTGTGCACTGTTGTTTGAAGCTGAAATGCAAATTATTTCAGCTGGTGGCATCAGTTTTTAGCTGATCTCTGCCCATCTGGCTGGAGGTACAGCACTCCTCTGATGTCCAGGGGGAGCCTGACACAGTCATGATGATGGTTAACATCAGAGAAACTGCTGCTACGGGCAGGCTCTGAGTTTACGTGGTGCCTGATGAATTTGTGCCTCTCCCTCAGCACTAGCAGCAGAAGCACACATGGAGGCTCCACCCTGTATGCAGCAGGGAAGAATTGATCCTAGGAGTCCTAGCAAGGTTTACTCCTATGAGTTTCAGCCTGTGATTCTTGACTTCAGCACCCCAAACAACCCCCTTGCTCAGCTCTTGGCAGGGCGAGAGCCAACTTGTCACTGCTCCGCAGCGTCACCCATTCCTGCCACCCTGGCCAGCAGCACCTGCACAAACTGCAGGTGACGAGGAGGAAGGAGGAGGTGGAAGAAGAGGCACATCTCTCACCGCTTCACCAGGTGACAGCACGCATCCTGACCTTCCTCACGTGCTGCTGGTGCCTGATGTGGAGTCATGGTGCTGAGCAAATGGTCTCCGCTGGTCTCACCAGCTCCCAGCAGGACTCTTTCCTTCCCAGTGCACAGAGAGCAGCAGAAAAAAAGCAGCCTGGATCTGCCGCTACTGCAGGCTTCATTTACAAGGAGCCCTAGATTTTCTTCTCTCTGCTTTCAACAGAGGGATCTCCTCAGGCCCTCCCCCACCCCCTCTGCCCACAGCTGGGAGCCCCACCTCAGCCTGGCTTGCCAGGAGACAGTAAGGGCTAGCAGCACCACGGAACCCATCCCTCTGCATCCCTCAGGATGAGGGGCAGGCCCAGGGATGGTGGGACAAGCTCCAGCCATAAGGGTCATCATGGTGATGAGGCTGGTCAAGATGAGAATCTCACCTGCAGGCCAGGGTGAAGAGGTCCAGTGGTGGCATGGCTGTGGGGATGGGCTGAGGCTGGGTACTGTGGGCCTGGCTCAGCGGTTCTCACAGCTCATGGAGCTGGAGACCAGCCCTGCTGCAGCATTACTGGCACCAAAGCTGAAGGAGCTTGTGGGCAGGGTGACAGGTGGCTCTGGAAGGGACAGTCAGGGCTAGTGGTGCCCTCAGGGCTGCATCAGCTGGCTAGGATTGTTCAGTGCCTTAAAATGACAAAGAATGCCTCAATGCATCCATGACCAGCCTTAAGATCTTCTCCTATGATCCAAGTCTCATTTCAGGTTGGTGGCACAGCAAGACACAGAGCGGGGTGTGCATGTGTGACAACATAACCACACCAAGGAGAGTAGAGACTTATCCTGGTAGACAGGACAGAGTAAATTTGGGATCCTGAGAAAAAGTAGGAGGAAGTAGTTCTGGCAAAGCTGTCCCTTTATTTACAAGCCCCCCTCAGAAAGAAATGCTACTCATCCATTTTGGACCAAGCCAGTGATTTTCAATGCATTTTATTGATTGGCTGATTTAGCTCAAGTAGTATGAACTTTATTTTACAAGAACCTGCAGCTAACCAACACAAAAAAAAAAAAGAATTACCATAATTACCTCGTACAATACCGGACTAGCGCAAAAACAGAAGTAAATGACACAATCCAGTTAAAAGAACCCTAAACCAACTAAATTAAACTGTAAACTCTACATGTAACAAACAGCTGAGATTAGTCCCACACATGTCACTTATAAACTCAGCAGTGGAAGGGGAGATCTGAACACAAAATCAAGCAACCCAGATGCCAACTCTTTCTCTCCTGAGCGTGCCCTAAGCATGGGCTCACTTGAGACAACACGCAGCCATGTGCTCAGCAGCACGCACGTCAGCAAGTGGGACAGTGGCAGAGATGGGCACCATCCGCCCCCAGTCTTCTACTGTCTCCTGGGTCTGTTCTCTGCTTCAGAACATTCAGAGCTTCCTAAAACAAGAGACTGATGCGGATTTGCACCCACAGGATGTGAAAACAGCCTGAAAATTGGAGGAGAGTGGACCAAAAAAGAGAGGACTGAGTGCTGCAGACAGAAAAGGAAGTTATCCAAGTTGGCAGTAGGTACGACTCATCCAAACGTATTTATTCCAGATGAACCCATGATGGAACAGCAAACCTGAAGTTTGGGATGAAAAAATGGGGATACTAATCCATCCACTTCATCCTTCCTTCCCCCATTTTCCATCTACCCATTATGACTCCTCTGTCAACATCCTTTGTGGTCACTTCCTCCTCTTGTCCTTCTGCTACTTCCCACACCAAATGGGCACCTCCTGCCCCACTGCACTGCCTTCCCTGATCTCCATGCGTTTCTGACAGTGATTCCCACTTCACACTCCCAGCCTGCTCTTCTGCCTCATGCACCTCTGTGGAACAACTGTCAGAGAAGGCTGAAACCTGATTTCCAGTTTTCCATAATGAGAGGAGCACTCATCTTGATTTCTCATTCCTGAGAAATGCAGGAAACTGTCATCTAACTTCATGTAAATAGGGAAAACACCTTCAACCTATTTTGGAATCTGCCTGTCTTCTTCATCCTTCTCGCCTCTTCCTCCCTCGTGGTCCTTCTCCTAAATGTAGGAATGTTTACAGTAATTCAGGTCCAGTTGTCTGATTTTTAGACAAAACCCCAGAATTTTCCCCGTAAGTCAGCTCACTCCCCAAACCCCATCCCTTCATCGGGGCTATGGCAGTTATGGGAGGATTTGCTGTTTGTGCCACTGAGAAGAAATGGCTTTGGCATGACAGCGTAAGGCTTGCACAGGACAGCATCAATCTGGCATCTTTCTAAGAACAACACTGGCTTAAAATAAGATAATTAAATAACAATTAAAAAAAGTCTACAGAGAATCTATTCCCCTTCCCATTTAAATCTAAAAGCACCTCTCTTGTGGCCAAGAGTGGCACTATTGTTCAATCACAAAAAGCCAGCAAAACACACATGGGAGCGACTGATTTCTTCTGTTTGTGCACGTGGTGCAAGGGCTGCACAGGGATGAGACAGGGCGGGGAAGGCTAAACCTGCTGGACTTCTGCCATCTTCAGATCTGCAGATGACTGGTACGAGCACAAGACTGATAGAGAATTTCATGTTCACCAGTAACAAGAGCATGAATAGTTAGTTGCCTTAATGCACAGCAAGGGATGCTAAAGTTAGGTAGCAAGAAAAGCTCTCACTTGTAGGCTAGCTAGGAACTGTACAGACAATCTCAGCAGCCTCCAACATCTGCTTCGGTGAAGTTCACCAAGAACAAGTCTGATGAGCTGCCACAGTGGACATGTTTGGTATACTCAGTCCTGTCTCAGAGCTGGAGTGGGCTAGTCATTCTCCTGAGGTCCCTGCTAGCCCTGTGCTTATGAATTTTTCAGTTGACTTCACTTAAAGAATGAAAGGGTTGTCTCTAATTCTTCTGTTCAGCACTTGCAATTAAAGCAACACAGGAAAAAAAAAAACAAAAACAAACAACCTCCATCCTTCTTTTCTCCAACCTTCACGTGTTACAGCTGAGGAGTTCCCAGCCCTCAGAATTAGCCCTTCTAATACTGATGGAAGTGATGGGAAACACAATACTCTTGGAACGCTTCACAGGTAGCAGTTGGAGTGAGGAGTGTCAGCACGGGACAGCCTTGCATGACAGTCAGAGTGAAGTATTTCACAGCTCACTGAATGCTCACAGGAGTGCAGCCTGTGCCATGGGCAAGGCGTGACAAGGTCAATGTACAATACATGGCATGCCTTCTTCATCCAGGGAAAGGGTTACATACAAATGGCCAACCTGCCCAGTCACTCTTCTGGAGCCCCACCACACTGGTTTATCCAGCAGCCTCCAGTCTGGCTGACTATTTCCAGCTGTGGCATGAGAAGAACTATTAACAGTAGAGACTCCCCATCCCTCAGCGCAGAACCCCTCGTTAGCCTTTCATTCCACCCTTTCATACACTATGTCCCGTCCCCCCCCCCCAGTTTAAAAAATAATGGTTATAATTAATGCATGGAAGGTGATGGAATTGTGCATGTGGTTCACTTCCAGTTCTCTTCCCCTCTTCTCAGGCATCATCCCTCCTCCTCCTCTCCACCACTCCTCCTACAAATCCATCCTAACAGTCCATCTCGCCTGCATGCCTGAAGGGCTGGTGCTCACTTGCCATAGACGCTCTCATCGCTGTAGGCCACATAGAGAAAATAGTCCTCCTCGTGGTTATCCTGCAAGGGGAGAAAGGGAAAAAGTAACAAACCAAAGCCCTGTAGCTCACTGCGTGTGAAGCCCAACTAAGAGATCACCACAAGAGAGCATAACCTGTCTTTTGCTGGTTCTCCTTCTTTCCACTGAAGACTCCATTTATTTCCTCATACCAAAGAGAGTGCACAGTAACTCCCTCTCTCTGGCCACAGCTCTACTTCTAGATTCAGGCATGTCACATTTCTGGACAGAGTGGATTTACTCGGAGAGCCACAGCCAGAGCATGCTGCAAACATGCAACAGAAATGGCTCTGACGGCTCCAGGCTGTGCAGCAGAACCTCAGCACTGGTATGACCTTGAGATTGAGAGGAGAGACTTGGAAGGCTTTAACAGGTCAAAAATCACCTTTAGATACTTTAGTATTTGGTAAATATGGTTATATTTGTCATTTTTCAGAACACTTTGTCAAGTGACTGCATTTCTAGTCCTGTTTTACATGTGGGCAGGAAAGCTGAGATGTGACTACACTGAGACAAAGTCTGCAGAGTGCCAGGAACAGAATCCCAATCTCAGCTCTGGAGAGTCAGACATATCTTCCTCCTACACATACAGGTTCAGCAAACTGCCTGCGTGTGTTCATCTTACACCATCACCAGCAGTACACATACAAATCGTCCAGTTATTCTCAAAAAGTGACAGGTCAAACAATGCTCAGTGTGATGCTCAGAGCATCACACTGGATCCAGGCCTCCTGTTAACACACACTGACACAGCAGAAGGAGAAAACAAGAAGCAAGCAATCCAGGCTGCGAACCAGCCCTGATATAATGGCTATGTAATTGAGGAACATTCCTCTGATGGCCATACAATATGCCTTTAAGGTTGATAAAATAACACTACTCAATAAAAATGCTGGGCAGCAATGTTCACAGTGTCCTCTAAGGTCCTCATATATACAGTACAAGCAATAAAAGAGTAATTGTGAACAAAGAATGTGCTCCTTGACAACGTTTTCATACACAGTTGGTTGCCCAGTGATGTTGTGCTCTTGTACTGGCTAGAAGGAAATCTCTATTGTATAAACAGGAAAGCTCATGTGTATGTTCTGCTCTCCACACCACCTCTGCCCCAGACACAATCTTTCCTCTGAAATACAAATAATAAAGTGGTTTATTTCAATATTTTGTTAAAGTAACATCACTGCTGGAGCAACTGTTCACCACTTGCTATGACAACCCTTTCAGCTAGCAAACAATCAGTTAACATGATGAGGCTCCCTGGGTTCCTCTTTATAACTACAGGATGGAACTTCCCTAAACAGATGATGGGATACAGCCCAGGCCAAGGGGGTCCGTGTTCAGGCATCTGTGACCAAACTGCCTCCACTGCCAGCTGAGTAGTGCTCAGTTGTCCTTCAGTGAGGATATGCATCCTTCTGGGCACGCCAACGGAAGGAGAAAGAGATGGGCCAGGCTTACCTCGTACAGCTGGCCCATGGTAGCACTGGTGGGAGGGATGGTATTATTGACAAAGAAGAACAGGGCATCTTCTGGCCTCAGGTGGATCCGCTTTCGGATTAAGAAGTAGAACTGGCCAACTGAAGAGGAGCAGAAGAGAATGCCTTAGATGCAGGAAGAATGCTTTGGTTTGTTTGGGTGGTTTTTTTTAACCCTAACTACAGCTATTTTCTTTTGGTGGTTGAAGTCACATTCTGTACATAAAAAGTAAGGAAGAATTAACAATGCAGGAAAACAAGCAGTAACTTCATGATTGTAACCATGTTTGCAGCAAATCCACTGGGAGCTGGCAGTTTCTCAGGGACATGCCTCAGGCCATGTACTCTCTAAATCCACCTACTCTGGGATGAAATGCTCGACTGCAGGGATTGGTGGGAAGACCTCGAACTAGCTTAACCTTTAAATCTTATAGATCAATGACACCTCAGAGAATTTAGTCTTGGTGTAACTGATCATAACATTCCTGCAAAAATTCCTTACTCTTTGCTTGAGCTATGTTTTACAAGAAAGTATTTCACAATCCATTATATACTGCAAGAAAAATAAATGATGTTCCTTTAACTCATTCAGGTCCTGAAATTAAAACAAACAAAAAAATATAATTGCACACAAAATGACCATGGCTATTTGGAAAAGGAACTTTGTAGCCTTGACTCTGACCCACAGGTGTGGAAAAGGACTATCTCAAGAACTTGTCTCTTCCTGCAACAAGGATGCTGCCAACTCTGCAGCTAGGTCATCCCTGACTCATGACTCTGCTATGGCCTATGATACACAACTGGGTCATTTTCATCATGGCTAGAAGTCAGCTGTGACACAACCATCTTAGCTAAGTCAGTGGGATACTTCAGAAGATGTGCATGTTGCAATCCAGGCTGTAAGGTGCATAAATATAATAACAAGGGCAGTCAGGTAAACTGGGGTAATGAGAAGAGATTGAGCCTGTCTGTGTATTTTCTTGGTGCTGATCATAGGGTACAAAGCACTTCTGAGACCTTCTCACTGCAAACCAGGAAAAAAGGAGGTAGACTTTGTTACCTGTGAGGTCAGAAGGCACAAGATACTTCCTTTTGTCTAGGTCGGGTACTCTGGCTTTTGGTGCTTTTTCCACAATTACCTGGAGAGACAGAGAGCAAGCAAGAAACAAGCCATAAGAATCATAAAATGGACTACAAAGCACCAGCAGAAGAAGACATTACTCTTAGAGACAGATGGTGCTAACAGGCCTTTAGAAATGTATTTAATCGATAACAAATACAGAACATTAAAACACAGGTAGGTGAAAAGAAGACTTAACAGCTGTGCTGGGAGCCCAGGACTGCAGCAGAAAAATTGAGACTGGAACAGACATAAAAATAAACCATAATGGCCGAGAAAAAAATCAAATCAGGTCACCTTGATGGTCTCAATGCAGGTTAATTTGGTACAAAGGAGCTGCCAGGAGGCTAACACATGAACACAAGAAGTATAACAAGGAAATTGAACTGTTCCCACAGTTCCAAACTGCTTGGCACAAAATCAGCCCTACTCCCCATAGTTTCACATCCTAATTTCTACATTCACCAATACCAAGTGCTCTAGAACAAAGAAAAGACTTAAAAAGAAATAACAGGTCACTGGGGAATGTGTTGGTTGGTTTTTTTAACCCTCAGTTCTCCACTTCTACTCTGAAGTTCCTATCCTTTAAGGTTATTTTCCCTACTTCATATAGTCGTGGACATTTCATTATTCATATAAGCATCTAATAATCAAATAACAGGCTACCATCTTGGCAACTGGACCCACGGGGACCTGTGACAAAAAATACTCATCCTCATTGTATTCTAATGCCATTACAACATCAGAAAATACAGAGCTCAGCAGCTGTAAGGTCAAACAGACCAAGAGATCTGCTGCAGGATAATTTTTGTTAACAGAGCCAGTCAAAATGTTTACCTCAGAAGCAGGAGGTATTCCAAAGAGATCTGATCTCCTTCCATGAAAAGCCTTGAATACCTTTGGAACTACTCAGTTTGTGCAGGAAAAAAAACCCAGCAGGTAGGTTTTATTTGCATTTTGGTGGGGTTTTTTTGTGATACATACTTTTGAACGGGTCAGAGATTTATTACATGACTCTATCTAGCTTGCTGTTCTGCAGAAGCCATTTTGACCATCTCAACACAAAGCTAGGTTTTTCTCACTTTTCTAATCCCATTAGACCTTATAATTGTAAATAGTCCACCTGAGATATTGTGGGGCTCATTTCTAAGGGCTCCATGCTACCATAGGTTTTTGACAACCCAAATCAGCAACTGTATCTGTTGTGTAACAGAAAATGCTCAACTGCTGTGGACTAGGCCTTCTCTGGCAACAAAATGGTGTTGTCACATGTCTGAAGGGCCACCCTGACCCTAAACCATAACATCACATCAGTGAGACACTATGGCAGAGAAAAATACGACGATGATGAGGAGCTTGGTGTCTTTAGCCTGGAGAAAGTGCCATGCTAACACAGTTCCTTCGAGATCTATGTGAATATCTGCAAAGCATGTCACCCTATAGAGACACCAGCTTGGATGTCTATTCTCTGTGCTCCATTTGGATGCTGCCAACACAGCCAATCCCCCTGCAAATTCTATGTTTTAAAATAGAAATGTGGTTGTCTCTTCTACTTCAAGCACCTCCATCAGTACAAGGCGTTAAAGCTCTTTCAGGCAGCCTGTGGTAGGACATGCATTTCTGTATAAGATGCAATTGGTAAATGCTAAGAAGAAAGGACAGTTCCATAATGTCATTGAACAGGACAGCACTTTGCACATTATTTTACCCACACATCCAACAAGGCAATATGTAACACAATAAACTGCAGTGGAAAGAAACCTTTAGTTCTTGCCTCCAATTTCAAGATCTCCTAACAAGCAGAATTGCTAGCTAGTAGCTCTGATGTGACCAGCCTGACTCAAAAGGGTGGCCTGTAGCCCGGCCATTGGATAATAAAGGAAAAGAAGTCACGCCTGAGGAAGTGGTGAGAGTGTTGGGGCTTCTAAGGCCCTAGGAAAGATTTAAATCAGATCATCGCTGAGCTTAAGAGAGATCTCCCTCTTGCAAAGAGGCAGGAAAAGAATGGAGGTGCTCTGCTAATCGTCTATCAACTGTAGGCGGCACAGGTGTCTCCTCTGAAGCACTAAACCCTTCACACACACAAGCAAACCCAGCAAGAATATCCAAAGGGCAGATAGAGATTATCTGTAAATCTGTTGTTGCTGGGTGGTGACTGTGGTAAGGCGGGACTGTGCCAACGGTATAATGTCAGCAAAATGCTGAGATGTATCAAGGCACTGCAGTTTAAGCAGCCAAATGGATGTCATCTTCAAGGATCCTGCTGTCAGGAAGGCAGAGGTAGAAGTGATGCAAACAACAGTCGTCTGCTGCGTTCATTTGCTCCCGATGCAGCTCTGACAATAGGCTACCCCAGACCATTCCCATCTGGACCTTGCCATGAGTCATTTTCATTTATCCTTAACTACAGCACACCTTGTTTTTCTGGTCCTGGCTTTCTCCATACAGATTTGCTGATGCTTCCCTATCTTGACCTCTTTTACCTCTTGCGAGGTGGGATCTGGTCCTGTGCTCCCACACAGCTCTTCCAGACATATCTATCCCGATACGCTGTACAATCCACCGTGTTACTCCTCTGTTTGCAGATTGTCTCACTCCTGAGCTACAGAACCCTCTGCGGTCTCCAGCATCAACCCCAGAACCACACACACTTCACCACCATCTCGCTGCGTGCTCAACCTGCTACCATGTGCCAGGGCTCCCCAAAACAGCTAGGGCAAATGCACCCAAATACTGACTTCCACAAACTTCTTCCAAGTCCAGCTGAGGGCCACTCCTGAGAGAAAACACTGTGTTAGCCTGCAGAGAAAATACGTGGTGTAACTGTTCCCTCTTGTCCTCAGATTTATGGGGGAGTTTAAGTTATTCTATATGCAGTACTCCTGGGCAGTAAATCTAGGACAAGACCTTTCCAGTGGGGATGGAAAGAAAGAACACTTGCAAAACGTTTATTAAAAAGGATGAACGACAACAGAATGAAAAAAAAACAACCACCATAAACACATTTAATTCTATTTGTAATTCCCCCCCCCCCAGTTATTAGTAATAATAATAAAGCTGTAAGTTCTTCACCACCACTCCAAAGGGACCTAAGGATGAGGAAGCAAAGTTAGCTAGATGACCTTGTTTTCCAAGTGACGTTTCTTCCCACAGGATGATTAAAGAGGAGACCAGAAAGACTGAGAAGTACCATTTTTGTCTCATGCAAAGGAAAAGACCTGAGCAAAGCTGTAACTAAAAGATAGGCCAACGGAAAGGAAAATAACAATAAAGGGCAAGTGTCAAACAACGTGGGTACAGACCTTGGTTTCTATGAAAAGCACCCGATTACCCACTCATTGTCCTCCTCCATTTTTCCAGAGCTAAGCTCCTTCCCCACCCCCCAGCCCCACGCACGCAAGCTGCCAGAAAAAAAAATATCAGCATCATTCTGGCTGCCGAGTTACTGCGGATACCCGCAAAGAGGGGGCAACGGACCCCCCTCCCTCCCTCCATCCATCCCTCCCCCAGCGCAGCCCTTCCCGCACAATGACGGGCTTGCGATCCCAGTCACAGCATCAAGAGCGCAATCGCCTTTCCGCCTTAAATAAAGAAGCAGCAGATAAGGAAAACAAAGGAGGGGGGGCTCGGTGTCTGCCGGGCCAACAGCAACCGCTCCGCACTCACAGGGACTCTGTCGGGGTATTTCTTCCTGATTTTCTCCCCTTCTTTTTTCCTGTACTCGAACGGGTGGTCTTCCTTGTACTGGAACTTCATGCTGCCGGGCTGTCCCCGTCCCTGCCGAGCTGTCCCCGTCCCTGCCGAGCGCTGCTGCGGTTCCCTCCCCTACGGCCGGGTACTTGGCGAGACCTCCCCCGCACGCCCCCAGCAAGCGCAGCGCAGCCCAAGCGCAACCCCGAGCGGTGCCCGGGTCCGCCGAGATTGTAGTATTAGTTGAAAATTTTTTTTCCAGTCAGGCAGAATCAAGAGGCAGAACTCTCATTGTCTCAGAGTCAGT
>JANHFX010025339.1:0-16009 GCA_027560015.1 Chloroceryle amazona
CAGGTGAACCTCATGAGGTGCCACAAGGGCAAGGGCAGGGTCCTGCCCCTGGGCCAGAACAATCCCCACTGTCAATCCAGGCTGGGGAGGAGGTGACAGAGCAGCCCTGCACAAAAGGACACGGGGGTGCTGGTGGAGGAGAAGCTGGACAGGAGCAGCCAGTGGGTGCTTGCAGCCCAGAAGGACAATCCCATCCTGGGCTGCAGCAAGAGAAGTGTGGCCAGGAGATCAAGAGAGGGGATTCTGCTGCTCTGCTCTGCTCCTGTCACACCTCGGAGCTCTGTGTCCAGCTCTGGAGCCCTCAGCACAGGGAGGACATGGACCTGATGGACCAGGGCCAGAGGAGGCCACAAGGATGCTCAGGGGGCTGGAGCAGCTCTCCTGTGAGGACAGGCTGAGGGAGCTGGGGTTGTTCAGTCTGGAGAAGAGAAGGCTCCAGGGAGACCCAACAGCCAACTGCCAGTGCCTGAAGGGAGCTGACAAAAAGCCTGGAGAGGGCCTGGTTACAAAGGCCCCCCTACTTTAATTCCACACCAACTTCAGCTGGGGTGTAATTAAAGTCACAGAAGAGGTTCCAGCAGATGATTATGCAGCTTAAAATTCTTTCCTCCAGTTCCTCCCAGTTCCACTTGCTGCCAACCTCACCCCAGCACCCGCTGCTTCACCCCTCAAATCCATCTCCTCCTTTCCTCCCTCGGGGTGCTTTTGCCAAGCCCACCTGTAAAGCCTCCAACTGTTTTTTTTTCTCCAAGTGTTTCCAGATTCTCACTGCTCCAGCCCCTTCTACCTGTACCTGCTGATATCTCTCTGTAGGAGAAACTGGAGATAAAGGGGATGCTGGAAAAAAACAAACATCAGTGCTCTTGGGAAGTTACTGCAGAAGGAAGCAATGTGAGAGGGAAGCTGAGAATTATTCAGGTGGATTAAAGCCACTAAGTGCACAGATGAGAGCTAGAAGGTTGAGATGAAGGACTTCATTGTGATTATTCACTGGAGTAACAACCGCCTTCTCTTCCCATGGTTACCTTCTCTGACCTCTGAACATTCTCAGCAGCCAAAACTCTTCCAGCTCACTATGACTTTCTGAAGCCAAGCAGTTTAAAGCGCAATGCAAACCCAAGCGGGTTCTCTCTTCTCATCCCAACAGTCAGCAAGAAAAAAAAACAAAAAGGGATCCGTTCTGAAACAAATTGAATTTTATTCTTCACAAATGTTTGCAAGCAACAAGATTCTTTCTGAAAAGTTGTCTCCAAAGGCAGACAGAGGAGGAGTTAAGAGCAGAGCACGTGCTGCTCTTGCCCGCGGCTTGTACAGAGCAAGTAGACAGAGGTGAAAAAACAACGGGAGGAACAAAATGAATTGCAGAGTGGACCAAAAAATAGTGTTATTATAACCCAAAAAAGGAGAGTATTTGAACACGGCTGAGACCCAGTGTGCAACTGGCCTATGGGGTTCTACCTGATCACCAAAACTAGGCTAAAATATACAAACCCTTGTTATATTACAGGCTGTGATGGGATGATGTCCTTGTGCCACTGCAACGACAGCTGGACGATGAGCAATTCTAGGCTGCTCCCAGCCGGCCACGTCCTGCTCTGCACGGGGCAGGTCCCTTTTCTGTCCCCACAAGATGTCTGTTTGTCCCTCTGCCTGACCCTGTGCAGCCAGGATGCTGCCCTCACACCTGCATCTCGTGTCAGAGGGATGGAGAGTGTGGTGGGAGAGGAGGAGGAGAAGGGAAGAAGAAAAGGGGAAGGAGGGAGGGAGGAGGAAGAAAGGAGGAAAGGAGGAAAGAGGAGGAAAGGAGGGAAGAGGAGGAAGGAAAAAGGAGGAGAAGGAGGAAGTAGGAGAAAGAGCAACCCCTTCAGGCAGCAGCCAGCAAGTCAATCAGCTTCATTAGCACATGAAGCTCCACACCAATCAATGACCGTAGTAAATACAGGACCTGATCATAAAATGCATTTTCCTTCCTGGTGAGCTCCCAGAAGCAGCCACTGTCTGTAGCTGTCAGTCATGATTTTCCACCCTCCCCAGCCAGCAGTTTTCTCCCCCCAGGGGCTAAGCAGCCCAGGAAATGTTAACTGACGTGTAGAACCACCCGCAACTCTCCCGTGAGCCACACGCTGTAGGTTCCGAGTGTCCTTCCCGTGTCGCGCTGTCACGGGTGGCTTCCCCAGGGTGGGATTCATCACTTTCTCTGCAGCAACCTGAATCACCCTGTTTTCAACCCGGGCTTTGAAAAGGTGACTGTTCCACGGAAGGTCAGGCAGATGGAACAGCAACATTAAATTAGTGCTACGTTTACTCCCGAGTTATGCGCTTGATGGGGTTACGTTGAACTATGTACACAGAATACCAAAAATACACCTATTTTGTAGTCAAACCTTGCCAACATCATGGCAGTTTTAGCTGAGGCGATCCAAAAGGCTCGGCTAAAAACCCAAAGACCTTACAAAGTTCAGCCACAGCCAAGGCCATTGTTTTGAAACTCTCCTCACCACCCCACACGACAATTGTCCGGCAGCAGACGCTACCTTAAGTTCCCCTCAACCTTCTTGCCACCCACGAGCCCTGCTGAGGGTCACGGGAACAAGAGACAAGGTGGCTTGGAGGGCTGAAATAAGCCCGTGTGCACATGGGGTGGGGTGTACAGGGCGTGAGGGGAAAGCCAAGTCTGATTTCACAGCCTCCACTGGTGATTATCGTTTCAGCCTTTGGAGAAGCTCGGTCCAGGAACACAATCAAAACACAGAATGTTTTCTTGAAGAAAATGAGCCATCCTCCTTTGCCCTCTCTTGGTTCCAAATTACCTCCCCAGCAGCTCTGCTTTCCCCGGGTCGCTGCCAAGTCAGAGCTAAACTGACTGGGTGCTGAAGCCAACTGCAGAGCCAGCAGAAGTTAGCACAGAGGTAGAAGGCTTCAAAGAACTAAACCTGAGTTACACAACTGCTTCTTCCTCCACACCTAGCACAGCCCCAACAGCCCTTCAGCATCTGTCCACAGCTGGGTGTTCTCTCAGCAGCAGGTATCACACTGCTGCTCGTCTCGCAGCGAGGTCTGACCTGACCCTTGGCTGAAGTGACCTCTCCGTGCTCCAAGTTTGTGACTGGGAACCAGCAAGCAGTGGCTGACGAGGGCTTAAACCTTACCTAGGTTTGTGTCACCCTATTGAACAAGTTCTCAGCAATTTACTGTGAAGAAATAGTGAGTGATAATGCTTCAAAATAAACCCGAGTGTGGCTGTGCTCAAACATAGCGGAGCAATCTCGTTCCCATCACCAAAGTGTGGGATAAAAAAACCCCAGAAGTGGCAAAAGCTGCCCCCTGTTGGCATCCGATTTCTGTAGCACAGACAGCACTTCAGGCAAAAAATGATTAAAAAGCACTGCCTTTTATGTCTGTTTTATTTAGAACCTTTTGCTCCTTCTAAGGTAAAGGTGATAATGGGATGTTTCACTTGATTAAAGTGTAAAAGAAATAAAATAATTAAAGAGCTGTTATCCCCTCCTTGTCAAAATAAATACTATTGAAAAAATCGCCTGTGTGTGGAGTTACTTCCCAGAGCCCTGGACGTATTTACTGGTGAACTAAACTTGACAGAAAGAGTTTGGAGAAGTAAATAGAAGCACATTCAACAGTACATGACAATGTAATTTGCGTTCTGGGCCCAACCTGCACATTTCATATAAATAGATTAAAATGTAAGACTTCTAAAGTCAAAGAGACTGGATCAAAGAGACTTGGGAGGAGCGAGTTACTTCCCAGGGGTTCCTGCCAAAGAAAACCCCGTGATGCAATGGCCCCAGCTGCAAGCAGCAGGAACTCCAGCTTCTGCCACTCCCAGCACTGCCACTGCCGCTGTCACCACCGAGCCAGTCAGGAGAGACACTTGGGCCTCCTACTCCCTTCAGCGAGTGTCTGAGGAACAGCAGGAGGAGAAAATGTGAAGCACTGCACTAAGTTAGAAACAAGGATTCTCAGCAAAATCACTCTGAAGTATGTTAAATACTCCGCAGCAAGTAACTGGTATCTACCATCATGTGTATATTGCATAAATTATCCTCAGTTTATTTGTCATTTTGTCTCCCCCCCACCTTCTTTCACCGCAAGTTGACAGCGGCGAACGTTTCCTGACGCGATACAAGGAAGGAGAAAGTTCAGTCTCAAGTCTGTCCGGATGGATCCGCTAAGATTTCGTGGTGTCTTCAGCCACCTCCTCTCTTCACGTTAAGAGATTCAACCTCCAGTCCTCGGTGTGTCCGAAACACCAGTACCGTGGACGCACAGCAGACCCCGGTGTGGTCGGTGGGGTTTTTGGGGGGGGCGGTGCTTGGTTTTATTTTTAGGTGAGCATCAGAAGCAGACTGGAGCATTTCTGAGACAGACCGAGCCCGTTCACCTCCACAACAGCTACGAGATCACAGGCAGAGCAACGGGGATCTATCGTGGCCCGAATCGTCCTCCGTCTCTGGAATGCGAGGCAGGAGGGCAGAGCGTGTCAACCCCCAGAATTTCTGGGGTGACATATCCTTTTTGGTAGCTGTGAACTTCCATCCCATGTGGTTCCCACAGATTCTGCACTGGGCTATGGTCCAGGCGTACCTACCAAAAACCAAAACAGGTTGATGTTCACGTGTAAGGAAAAGGCATTTTCAAGACACTGGCAGGTGGCTCACTCATCAGGGGAGAAGGGAATACTAGTCTCAAGCTAGATTTTTTTCAAAGAATCTTCCAGAATCAAGGTGTCCAGCTCGGATCTACAAACCCTGCAGAACTTGATAAAAATAATCGAAAATTAAACAACAAAAAAAATCAGCCTCCCAGCAGAAAAAGCAACTAAAGCATCAAACAGTGGTTCAACAGGTTGATGAAATGCTGTGGGCCTTAAGGAAGAGTTGGAAAATGGTTCTCAGATACTTTAAGTGTCTTAACACACTAAGTTTTAATACATTAAGTTACTTAATGGAAGTAAAAGTCATTTTTGTGCTGCTCCTCCATTAAGAGGGAACAGTGCTTTCCAGAGCAAAGGAGCTTTTCTTGAAGTCTTAAAAGGCAGAACATAAATATTTCTAAAGCCTCATAGAAGAAGAGAGCTGAGAAAATACATCAGGATGAGAAAAGTTAACTCCAGATATAACCACAAGTTTTCTTCAGGGAGTCTTAAAGCTCCTGTGACAAGAGGCACACGTCCTCCAAGTCGTTACTCTGTGCTATGTGATAATCCAGAAAAATAAACCCAAATTAAAATCAACACATGAAAATGGAAGAATAAATGTGTACGTGCATTAGCCAAGAACCTTGGGCTGGCTTGAGATACAGCAACGTGTTATGTGATGCTGCTTTAGAAGAGGACTCTGTAGGACATTAAGACTGATTTTTGACACAGAAAGGACCAGATAAAAAAGTGACCTGTTAAAAATATATTTAAGATTTAGTTCTTTTTTTTTCTTGTGAAGCTACAAAGAACACTTTAGTGAAAGTAAAATTCCAGTGGAGTTTGACACTTGGGATATTCTCAAGAGTTAAGCATTCCAAGTTTCAAAGGAGCACCTACAGCACATTGTCCAGCCCTCCCCAAAATGACACTGAAGCAACCAGAACAGGGTAACATTTTGATGAGAACCCCTTCATTATTGAGCAGACTTTTAGATCTCAACAGTTAATTCTGCTTACAAAGAGCAAGATTAATAAGTAATTAAATAAAGACAACCCCCCCACACCCCCAGTGGTAATCAGATTAATACAAAGTTAGTGGGGTTTAAATGAATGGAACATTTTTTTCCTGCTTTTAATCCTGCAACAAATATCACAGGAATAGAAGGACAACCAAACTGCTGTTATTTACTAATAAAATTTCTTTTATTACCCAGGAAACCAGCTGTGCTCTGTCGACGGCCGTCCGCTGAGATTCAAGTTGCAGGCTTTATATACAGTGAGGGTTTCGTGGATGTACCCATGAGGATTCACATAGGCTGCCATGGGTCCACATAAGGATAAACTGCAACAGAAGATTAATAAGTTTGTCAGAGTTCAAGGAAGAAACAAAACCCAGAGGCTATCAACTGTAAACAAGAGGAAAAAAATTGCCAACCGCACTTAAAAATGTTTTTCCCCAGTAGAAGAACCACTTTTAGGCTGTAGGAAAACAAAAAAAAAGGAGAGTACTTTAAATTATATTATGACATATTGAAAGAAAATAGACACTAATGTAAAATAACACTGGTCAGATTCTTAGGATTGCAGAAATTTAAGTGTCTGGTGTTAGAAACCCAACACATTCCTCGCTGATATAAATGATTCCTGCTACCTACCTTTTTAAGTCCCTACTTCACACAAAGGTATTTTAAAAAGATATTTAAAAGCATTCTTGTGTTCAGAGGAACCTGTTTGTTAAAGGGAGTAAGTTACTTCAAAGACAGCTAAAGGATGCTACAGAAACTACCTCATTTAAGGCAGTTTTTAACCTTTCCCTCCCAAACCTATAGCTCAGTATAGAAAAAAAAGTACAAGGTAGACTCAAAGTTTATTTTTCTTGCTGTTTTTGAATAGTGACCTGCAATAAACCCAAGTAACATCTATATGGCTACTTTTAAATCTGTCTTTAAAGGTAAGAACTGGTCATTCCTTACACGAACTTCCCACCTTTCTTCTGTTAAACTACATCAGATCCACACAGCAGGAGCTGTGGTTTCCAGAATCCATTATTTGACTGATATCAAATAAGATTGATATTAAATCAAGATTTGATTTAGCTTCAGATAAGAAATGGCTTTTACCACATCACCTTCTTCTCACACCCACAAATGAAAAGTGTGGGGAGTCTTCCTTTGCTAAACTAAGACATCTTTGAACCTTCTCAGATTGTCTTTTGAACCTTCCCATATCACAGTGATGGACAGATATTCATTATTCAAGATTCAAATAGTGGCAAGACTGCAGCAGCAATTAGAGGGAACATACACAGTGTTACCACAGCTGAAGGTAGAAGATACTGTGTAGGTCAACCCTTAGGATTAGTGCAACTATTAGGATTAAACATCACATGGCCTTTCACAGTAACTTCTGTTACAGCAGACATGGAGATGTTCAGCTTTACTGACTTTCTGTTACAAAACCTCAAGTAACCTGCTTTGTTTTATAAAGAAAATTCCTTATCAATATTTCCTCACCCAAGCCAGTTAAACCTGTTCTGCTGTGCCAACGTTTCTGATGGAGAACCTCCCAAAGGTTAAGGGCAATAAACTCACCTGAATATTTCATTCTTGGTAGTTATTTCTGTATCTTGGCATTGCTTACAACAAAGCGATGTACACTTGAAAAGAAAAACAAAGAGGGTTTTTAATTTCATTTCATTTCATTTAATCCTTTTCCAGATGCTCGTCAGCACAGAGGTAAATAATAAAAATGCCTTTCCCTTTCCCTCAGAACAGACTTTGTACCAAATCTTTATCTGAGAAGCAGTCACTTATGTTTTTCTATCAAAGAATATTTTCTCTCTATGCCTTTTACTTATTCTTATAAATACATAAGTATATATTCTTATATACTTATTATTATGCCCCAAACCAAAATCCACACACAGAGGAGGATCTGCCTACACGAAGATAATAAACGAGACAACTTCTAAGGTCTCTAAAAGCTAATTTAGAAAATAAAAACCCCTTTGCTCTTCTCAAGTACAACAGGGAAAAGATTGATGAGTATAAATGCAATCATTAAGTCCTTCTAATATGTGAGAGTACTGTAGAGCAACAGTTTTCATTTTCTAGTGAAAAATATGTAAGATATATTGATCTTTCTCTTAAAGATTATAACAGATTAATCTATCTTCCACAGATTCTAGGAAGTAGAACACAACTAATTCATCACTAACATCACCCAGAAAATAAGCATTTAAAACAGGTCAGTAGAACACTACCATTCATTGCAGGAGGTGTCTTAGTTCTACCTTTTTTTTAAGGGTAATGCTACATGACATAAATTTCCTTGGTAGTTTAAGGACAGACTGGTTTTTGCTGACAAGAACTACCCTAACATTGAACATCACAAAACTTGACAGCTATAAAGGAGCTTGTTGTTAAGAGTCAGAACTTGAGGCTGAAACTGTGAAGCTGGATAGAGCATTCTGGAAAATAGAAGAGGTATGGTAGGGTCATTTTACCTCTTTATTTTAGTTATATAGTCATTTTCATCTATATGTATATGCTGGACCTATACATTACCCCAAACCATTAAGTTCTGAACTCTGAACAGAACCAGTAGTCCATCTAAAATGTGAGGGTGTTTACATTGCCTTTTTAAAACAGAATTAAATGCATACAGGGGTTACTGGTCAGTATGAGTTCCACATCCCTTCCATGCTGATCCGTGGAAGATGTGACCTATGAAGATCTCCACCTGGAAGTCCAGCACTGCTCTTCAGAGGCTTGGGATTTGGATTTTGGACATGCTGAGTTCCATCCTAAATAGCCTTCAACATACATGGCCATGCTTTACAAATGGGTCGATGATACTGGTGCAGAGCACGTACAAAACAGCTTGGAACCTTTCTGAGGAAGAGTTCCAAAGCCCCTCTTTGTATGTGACACCATCAGACCAGAAGAGAATGACCAGTCCAGTACTATAGAAATATTCTCTGTCCAAAAGTACCCAAAAAATGATCAACTGTATTTTAGAACAAAGTGCTGCACCTCAGAGCTTCCCTTGGACAAGTCCTCGTGTGGGTGTTTAACCTTTTAAAACCCAGAGTAAGCCACTGCTCATGCTTCTAAGTCTCCCTGGGATACTACGCAGGCTTACGTCGCTCTCTACTCTCTCCTTTCCTCTCTTCAGATGCTCTGGGGTTGCTGCTGCATTTCAATGTCCTCCAGCTCTTCTCTTGCAGATGACACTGGTTCTGCCCTACATTTTCAAGACACTGTCTATTGATCCTGGAGACTGAGGGAGGAAAACTGCTCTACTACAGAGATACTATTGATCATATTTATTCCCTTCTCTTCTTAAAGCTCACTTGGCTGTTGTCTTTCCTTGGTAGAGGAGAAGTTTTTGAACATCTTAAAGAGGCATGGCCTAACAAGCCAACCCATGTCTTCTGCAATCCACGTCTCCTTCTGAAAGGAGTTTTCCTTTCAGTCCAAGACTTAAGATTTATACTCAATACTACGAAAGATTTATCTTTAGTTACAAAGCCCACAAGTCCTAATGGCACGGTGCTACTCAATGGCAGTGTATTACCCTCTCAATATGGGGTTATGATGTTCATGAGATGATTATGAGCAACGTTGGACTTCTAGCACCATCTCTTGGCTAAAAAAGTGCTGTAAAGTGTTGAAAGAGGAATTTCTAACAACAGCAGATTTGAATTGACTTTTCTTTTGCCTCACTGCCAGACAAAGTCTAATAATAAGAGAGTATTTTCTTTCTTAAGCAAGCTTTCAAAGGAGAAGGAAGAAATAAAAGAACACCTAAATTCACCCTCTGGAAATACTATTTGGAAATTTCATGTATTTTCGTTACAGATTGTAACAGTCAATCCAATTTATTTATTTTTTTTTTTCTGGTGAGAACAGTTTGATGACAAGTAAAGAAAAAATACTCACTTTGTTCATAATATCTAATTCACACCGGAGTCGTTGAACAGCACTACCTATTTTAAGCAACTGTATACGCAACGCGTCATCAATCGGCAGGCAAGCGGCGACTCTGTATGAAAAATCTAAGGAGAAAGTACCAGGGCTGTTAGAATTTGAGAGAGAAATAAAACCTACTACTTCTACCAATAAAGAAAATAAACCCTACTACTTCTAGTCGGTTACAGCTAGAGTGCTAAAAGTTAGGTTTGGAATAGATTTGGAGCGGTCATCTTGGTACAGCTAAGGCTGGAGCGTGTGCATGGAAAACCCTCTTCCAAGGTTTTAGTTGGATCTGCACTTGAAGATCACCAGTAATGGGGACTGAACAATGCTGGTTAGATAAAGTGTGTTAAAAGCAGAACACCCTCGGATACAGGCTTCCACTTGGGACAGGGAATTACTGAGTTTTCCGGGGTTGTCTTTATGTTTGGACTTCCTCTTCTTTTTGCAAGACATGCTTTTATCAGAGAAGGGAAAATGCAAAGAACAAAACCCCAAACATACACCTCCTTCTTAAATCACAACGAAACCGTACGACTCATGTTAGCACTAACAAGTATTCTTTACTGTTACACTGTGAGAAGGGAAAAAGACATACTCTGTACATGCTCCCTTCTGGAGATTTTGGAGGGGTTTTCCCCACATTTGAATGTAGACCAAAGTAAGCTCCAAAAATATTCAGTCAAGAAGACAGCCTTTTTTTAAATGATAGTAAATTCTCAGGCAGCCACTTCAGTCGGATATTAAAAAGCACAAACACCAAAGGCAGTGGTCTTTACTCCAGTCATTCTTTAACTTAGCTAACAAGAACCCTGCTAAGCTAGCTGGAAATCCTCCCAGCCCTCCCAGCCTATAAAAGAATTCAAAAGCTGAAAATTAGTCAGCAAACTACCAGTGTGCTGTGAAACAGGAGAAAATAAATGCCAAATAAATACTGGATTTGTTTGCTTTCAGATGATTTCATATGCTTTCCATATATGGTCCTCTAAGCAGCACTCTGGGCAAAGCAGACTGGAAATACTTTTGACTGCTACGGGCAAATCAGAAATGAAAATTTCAGGTACATCAAAATGCTTGAGCCCAGATCTGCATTTGAAGCTTAACTGACTTTAATTGAAGGCTGCAGTTTGAGTATCTCCCTTATCAGGCATTTGAGAGTCTACACAGGAAAGAATGTTTGTCCCCTTAGAAATGCTTCAACTGAACTCTCCATCTTATTAGATCCTAGACCCTGCAGAGAGAAGAGTCTTGTTCTCTGGGGCATAACCCCAACGTTGACTAAGGTGTGAAATCCAGTATCAATTTCCTTTGTGATTAGGTTACTGGGGCTGTTTTCCCTCCTGTCAAATAAGAGGTAATAAAAAGGAAGGAAGGTAAGTATCTATGTATTGTTTTCTTAGGAAACTTAAAAAAGAAAGAAAGAAATTGAGTTCATAAGCTCAACATCATCATACCTATTGGGTTTGTTGGAAGAGATTCATCTTTAAGATTTTCATCCCATTCATGTAGCTGCCTCTTGACTCTTTCCATCAAGGTTTCCTTTTGTTAGAAGAAAAGCCTAATTTAAATACATAGGTATTTCTGTTTTCTTAGGGGGAAAAAAAAAAACAACAAAAAAAAGGGAAGCAAAATGTAGAGTAAGCTATTTTCCCTAAGTGGACATTAGCTTTTAAGACTCAGAATAATTACAGACTCATTTTGTATCTACGTATTTTAAACTAAGGGCAAAATAAGATGGGAAATGAGCCAAAACAAAGCGATGGCCCACGGTGGTTATAACCCTGGTTTGAGATAAGGAGATAACTGTTACAATTCTAGAATGGTACAGATGAGGCGAGGGCTAAATTCCTCTCTACTTCTGCCTCTTCTACACCAGTTCCTTTATGTACTAATATACATACGTGCATAAAAAAATAGGTATTTTTTTAAAGAGTAAACCAACTCCAGTGGGAAAGACAGACCATGGGGCTTAGGACATGTTTGGAGCATGTGGGACAGAGGATTGTGGTTTTACTCTGGTACAACACAGCAGGAGCCTGAGCCTCTGTTATCCAGCTCAGACACATGCTCTGGCACGAGGGAAAGGAGGGGGAAGCCCTTCCTGGTCTTCTCAAGGTAAAGCAAAAATTATACTCTTCTTTCAAATGTAACTTAAAAGCCAACAAAAATAAAGCTTTTACACTCTCCAGTAACTAGGTATTAAACCATACAAAATTAAAGCAAATTATTTGGTAATACATAGGGTGAACTCACAGCATCATATAGAGAGTAGAGCCAGGGAGGCCAAGATGTCAAACTTGCACAGTGGAACTTCCTCTAAAACCAAAACCACAAATATTTTATTCTTTAACACTAGCGTGTCTAGGGACAGTTCTTGTTCAAACAAATTCAACAGAGGAGAGATACCTGAAGATACAACAAATTATCACCATCAGGACCAGTACTTTAAGGGAAAGCTTCCAAACTGCTTCTGAAATGCATTGAGAGCTAAGACAGAAAATACATGGATTCTCTCAGAAAAAACCTGTCTCAGCATTGAAAGTATCTCCAATGATTACTGCTAAGACATAATCAGCCCTGGAGAGGGATTTTCACCCCCACCCCTCCCTCAAAGCACAGTGTTTCTGGGCTTGTTAACTCATAGAAGAGCTCTGAGAATGAATAAATGAATAGCTCTTTGTTATTAAGGGGGTTTTCATTCTTTGGGAGGTCAAAACTATTGAAGAAAAAAAACCAAACCAACTAATCCAAACCTCATCTGACAATGAAGAGAGTTCCTAGGATTCTGTATTAAGTTCTGGGGTAGTTCCAAACATCTCTACTAATAAAGACTTCAAGATTTTCCCTTTATATGCCATTGACTGATACAGTGGGTTAAATAATAAATATACAAATCAGTAAATAAGCCACAATTTCATTTTCTTTTCCCCAAAGTGTCAAGTTGCTCTCTTTCACCACATCCTCTGCCAGTGACTTCAGTGCTAATTCTTGTCCCGTTAGCCTTGCCATGCGCACTCGTCCACCGTTAACAATAGCTGGTCTTTGAAAAGCTTGCTGTGTGCCTCAGAATCAGCTCCCTTTACACTTGAAAGGCTTTTGCTGGTATAGCTCTGCCAGCACGGTGCTTATTATGGGAAACATAACTTATTCTAGCAAAATTATCCTTTGGCTAATACGTGTTATTTCAGACTCCTACAAGAAAACACTGTATACTGGGAGAAGAGCCCGTTTGCTCCTACAATGGCATCTTTTAGCACCTTTTAAACAGCACAGCTGTCTCCAGCACAAATCACACCTTACTATTCCCCTGAGCATGCAGAAGTTTGCAGCTTAAGCCTGGCATCAGCCACTTAGGAATCCTGACAATTCCGCCCTACGAGCTCCACGTGAATCCCCTCCTGATTCCAAGTCCTGCAGAGCTGCAAAACCAGCATAAAGAGCAAAGGCAGGATTTGTGCCAGTGAAAGAAAAAAGGGAAAGTAGAACTTAATTCCCTAATGACAATACCAACAGATTGGTAATGATTATTTCTCTTCTACCTTTTTATTTTTTGGTTGGTTGGTTGGGGTTTGTTTTGTTTTAGAAACAGAGTCAAGTAATTGAAGTTCTGGAAGCAGTTTAAAGCAGTTTAAAGTCTGCATAGTTAAAAAATTGCTCTAGGAAATAAAACTGATAAGACCATGGTACTGCTTTGTGTGTAAAAGCTCCATCTTCCACTAATAAAAACTATGTTAACAACATATGTGCTGCATATGGAAAGAATTAGCTTTCTAGGACTCCTTCCTAGCTTGTCACTTCTAGTATCATTATAAGAGCTAAGAAAAAAAATCTAAATTAATTTAAAAAAAAGGGGAAAAAAGGGGGATTACATATTAACTATCCCAGCAGGTAAATCTTTTGAACAAATAGCAATAAACCAAAAACCAGACTTGGAAATATATATGTGATTGGCCAGGGTAAATGGATTGTGAAGAATTACTGTGATGTGAGAAAGATGATGACTAAACACAGAAGTCAGCAAGAACTTGAGGTATATAAAAATGCACAAGATGAAAGTGCAACCTAAAGCATGCTCAGAACTCTAAAGTACAGCCTTGTTGTTGGCCAACAATCATCTAGGTGGGAATATCTGAGTTAAAGAACTCCTTGAGTCTGTCATTCTAATGCAGACCCTTGTCTTCTGTAAAAGAGGAACTGCAGGTACAGAAGTGAATCCCTTAAAACTGATGTGGGTTTTAGAGCAAAAGTAGCAAATGGAATTGAGATTCTCAACAGCTAAGACATCACAGGTCTCCTGTTTTATCACTTAAATTTGGGAGTCACCTCTAAACCACCTCTGCTCTTTAGAAATCTATTCTACCCCTACCCAACGGTCACAGAAGAGTTACAAAAGCCTCCTCAATTTCCCACCCAAACCATTAACACAAGTACAAAGCAAGAGCACTGGCATTGTCCATGCTAATTGCCAGTATTTTTATTGTCAAAGCAACATCAGTAAAAGTCAGGCTGCTTCTTTGACCTGCCTAGGAATTAAATCCTATAAACTTACTGGTTTTTCAACTGACACATCATCATCTCCAAGCTTTCCCAAACAGCCCTCTGAGGTGCTTGATCACGTAACAAAAAAAATTCATTGTAATGTTCTATGAATCATTATGCAAGAATGGTAATGTAATAATCCTGTCATTAAACCCAAAGAGAACTCAGACTACACAACGTGCACTTCCCCGCTGTCGACGGCTGAGACAGGTGCCAAAAGCAGGAGGTTGGCATCAAACATCCCAGCCATGAATCCTCTAAAGCTGAACAGATGGAATTTTATATTGATTTACAAAATGCCATCAAAAATTAAACAACTACAACAATAACAAAAGAAAAAAAAACCCCAGCCCCACAAGAACTAGCTTCTAACCTTTTGATATTTCTGCCACCACTGATGTATAGCTCGGTCCTGCCACGCTGTAGGTTTTGATGAGGGGAATACGTGGCATCGGCTGAGGGACTGCAGCTGGACTGCTGACATTGTTGAAGGCAGCACTCGCTCAGGGAGGATCTGTACTTTAGCTTGCTGGATTCTGAGGAAAGAAAAAAAAAAAAAACAACAGAAAACCCCCAGATGTAAGATATATGCAAGATATACACGAGAAAAAAAAATACAAAATACACAGAGTTTACAAAAATGGATTTTTCTGCTCCTAAAAATATAGGCTTGTGTACTAGATCTAATCTCTGCACAGCACTATAGACTTGCAGCAGCAATCCATTTCATCGGGTCTGTAAAGTTGTACTCGTGTAAATCAAATGACCTCAGGGAACACGCAGCTCAGCTGTAGCAAACCAAACAGGGAATAGTGTTCCAGAATAGAGATTATCTCATGGCCTTGGCTAAATTATTAAAGCCACTGTGCTGACTAGACTTTGGTCTACCTGAACTGAAGACAGAGGCAATCTGTACTTTTCCTTTTCCTTTAAAAATTACATCTGTCTTCCAAATATATTCTTTTTATACTGGCATACAGAACTCGACAAAGATGACTGCTTTAAGGTTTTCAGCAGCAGTTCCTTTGCTGTTTCATCCCTCCTCTCTCACAGTTACCTTCTCCATGGCATACAACAGGCTGCCTTTGCATTTTAAGCACTAGTTATCTGTTAGGATTGTGGTGGACAGAATTAAAGACAGACTGGTAGGGGCAACACAGCAGAATATTCTACCATCTCAGCATTGTATTTTTAGATTTTTGCCTCCTCAAGTTACTTTTGGAATGAACTAACAGTCAGCTCTTACATATCAAATCATCAGAAAGGGACTTTAGCTGAAATGCAGTTTGCTATCTTCAAACCACAAAAGCTTATGTGCTTAGCTAGAGGTCAAAATCAGCAGAAATAGGATACAGTCACTGATCATCTTTTAATACCCTCACATCACCCAGGTCACCTATTCCACAAAGGGTTCAGCAGCAGCTATGCAGCTACTAAGAATACTGACATTTTAACAATATTAAGCATCAGAAATCCTGAAATATTGAGATGCACATCTTACAGATGTTCAATTTTACTTGCAGGGACAGCACTGAACCCTGCTAACTTACTATAAATGATTTTATCACTTGATTTAAAATTATGTTTTGCCAAAAGTAACCTGAAATACCAAGAGCTGCGGAGCTTTTTTTGCTGGAGTAACATTAAGTTGTCCCAGGGGAGGTTTAGGTTGGATTGTTAGGAAAAGTTTCTTCTCCTTGAGGGTTGTCCAGGGCTGTCCCAGGCTGCCCAGGGCAGGGGGGGAGTCCCCGTGACCCCTGTAGGGGTTTCCAAGCCCCCCGTGGAGCTGTGGTGCTGAGGGCCAGGGGGCAGTGGTGCCCTGGCAGTGCTGGGGGAGC